>JANHFX010015726.1:0-27937 GCA_027560015.1 Chloroceryle amazona
AGGCGGTCGGGCGGTGCATTGCCCCCCGGGGCTGAGGAGTTCCCCGGGGCTCAGCCGTCAGGGAACGCAGCTTCGCCAGCGACATCCGCAGTTCGGGCTTTGGTACCGTTCTGTTACTAATCTCGCCAATAACGCATCTTCCGACAGTACGTGAAATGCACCTTGAGGAAATGGAAAGTGTCGCGGTGACGGCGCTCGTCATTTCGATAGTGAAATGTCTGCGATCCGAGTCGGCACCAAACAGTTTCATCAGCGACACTGGAACTTTCAACTGAGTCTCCTAGCGCCTGTAACTTACTAACATCTAAATAAGCCGACACTTGTTTTTTTGTTGTTTTGTTTGTTTTTTTTTTCTATCCCACTGAAATTGCGTTTATTCTCTGGGTTCATTCCGCACGGGGGGTGTTCGGTGCCACGTTGTCCCTTCCCGTGTGACACAGCCCACCCCGCGGCACCATGCAGAGCCATTCACTGGCGGGGGATTTACGGCAGGAGAAAGAGGTACCTTCCGATTACAGAACCTGCAGACTTCTCAAAGCCGACGGACAGATTACCGCAGCCGTACTCGGGGCACCCCTGAAACCCAGCGATTCGGCGCCGCGAGGTCCCGCTTTTGACCCGAGGAGCTTCGGAGACGGTGTCACTCACACGACTTGTCTCTGAGGGGAAAAATCGGTTCTCGTGATTTGTCTGACCCATGCTGCGTTCTGACAGTAGGAGTCATTTCAACTCCCGAAATGCTGAACAGCTGGGCTGGAAAAACCTGTTTTCCTTGAAATGACCACCGATTTCCCACTAATTGAGATGGAAATGGGTCGCAGTCCTTTCTAAGAAATTTTCCCCGTCAGTGATCAATTCTGTGTCAAACTGGCAGTACTGCTCTTTTACAATCTGCTAATTTAAATATCTTTGCATAACATTGCTGACAAAAATCAAGGAATATTTACAGGTGAAATGGCCCCAGAGTTTATGCATATAATCTATTTTTATTATTGGGGGGGGTGTTCTCCATTATTTTGCATCCCTCGGTGGCATATTTTAGACAGAATATTCTTCCATTTCACTGAGGCTGAACCTGGCTTTGTTTTCTCTCACTGAAAATACCTCACCTCGGAAATATTGCAGAAATACTGCAGTGATAAGAAAGTAAAATACAGCAGAATTTTATGTAGAGTTCTGTGCAGGATCTACGTGTTTTCTCTGCACCATCTTCACCTTGGAATTATAGACAGGACTCAGGGACATGCCACATTTGGAAAATATATGCAGGAATGCCGTGACTAGTTTGTGCCAGATCAGAATTTGGCCAAAAATGTTCAATATTACAAATGACCATTTTCCCCTCATTCCTATTACCTAGATATGAAAGTTCCAATTCAAGAATGTGCTTTCAAAGCCACAGCACTCCAGGGTAATATTAAGTGAACTCAATTTAATAAAACACATTCCAAGTTGTTATTTTGATTGAAGCATTATACTTTTTGTCTTGCAATAAGTAGCTCAGATTTCACTGGGTCATTGAAAATTTCTGAATCAGTCTCTCTTCAAATCATATTTAAAATACGGACTTAAATAGTTGTGGCAACGGATATCGTCACAACACAAACCAGAAACAGGGATATAATGCTGCATTAAAGCTGTTGCTACATTTATCTCCCGAGTCAGTGAATGAAATTTTGCCATTGTCCAAAACGTGCTGATCATCCCTTTCATAAAACGTATCACATCCATCCAGGGAAGTGACAGCATCCCCTCTGTCCTCAGTTCACTAAAATGAGATGTATTTTGATCATAAATGCCTGCTATTATCAAAACACTGACATGATTTCAACAGGATTAGCTGACCCAGGTGAAGCTGTGCACCGGTGCCCCTCGGGTTTGTTGGTTTTGGTTTGGTTTTTTTTGCTCCATGTCACGCAGTATCTGTTTTTAAATGCTCTGTCACTTAGAGCAGAGGCACCAGACAAAATCCTGTGTTCTGACCCGGGGTAATTATGCTGGTCAGTGCCTGGTCTCATGGCTGGAAGGTACATTGTCTGAATCCTCCAATTCAGTGTTTTCTCGCTAGAAAATGTCTGCATGAAAATCGCAACAGACTTGCAGATGTTGATATATATATTTACACATACATTGACATATTTACTTGTGCAGTACTGCATGCTTGAAACAGGAAAACAAGTGCAGTGAGTGCAGTTAAGGTACTGAGGTTCTAGACTAATACACCTTGCATTTCTCACCAAGGTAATCTATCAGTTAAATGATTAATGCTATCGCTCATTACACCCCCTACAAGGATTAGGTAGGATTAGGGCAGTAGAGCACCAGTTCAGGCTGGGCAGCCCCTGACCATGAAGGCTGAGCACTGAGGTGACTCCATCACCAGGCTGGGTGTGTGGGAGCCCCTCCAAGGAAAGCAGCTCCCCCAAGGAGAGCCCCACCAGGGAAACAGAGCCCTTCCACAGAGAACCCTGCCATGCAGGGCAAGCCCTGCCATGTAGAGCCCCTCCGCAGAGAGCTCCAACTCCTCCATGGGCAGCCCCTCGCCACCCAGTGACACCACCCTACGAGTGCTCCCCGGGGCCTGGGCAGCGTGGGCCCTCACCCTTCTCTTCAGGAAGTTTCTAAGACAGAAGGTTTCCCACTGGAGGCAATTCACACAGGAGCTCCTGGGGTGGGAACGATGTTCCAGCTCCACACAGCCCGCGATCCCGACGCAAGGCCCTGGGCACTACACAGTAACAAAGAGACAGAGCCATTTCATTGCTCTTTGTGTGCCTTTGTATAAACTTTTAACACGCCGAAGCCCTGTGATCAGAGCATCGCTCTGGGCTTTTCCTACATATTTTCACTGTTCGTTCCTTTCCTCCTAGTATGACATCAGTGAGAATCCACGCGGTGGAAGTGGTAGAGCAGAAGCAGGAAAAAATATCTGACAAACAGCAACAGCCTCCCAACACCCCTTTAAAATAATAACGATTTACCAAATGGTTGGGAAGTTGTTATAATTCCTTTTCCAAATTATTACTCGCCCTTTAGATTAGAAATGAGGCCAGGGTTAGCAATCAGCCATAAATGGTAGGATTTCTGAAGTAGAAGCACTTGTCTGATTGTGAAGTGGAGGCCATTATTGCCTTGATTGAGTCTTTTTTTTTTCTTTTTTTTTTTTTTTTTAAGCTTGCTTGATTTGTGGCTGAGAGTGCACATTCACTACTGTACTAGGAGCAATCAGAGCTTTTCCTGCTCTTTTTTTGCTCAGCGATTTAGAGTCCACTACTTTGGCACAGCTGCCACCTTTTAGCCTCCATCAAGCAGAGATATTTTTAAGTGAACTGCATTTTGTGTTTGTCTTTCATCCTCTTGCCCCTTTCCTTCCTAACCCTTTTTCTTTCTTCCCCCCCATTTTTTTTGGTGGTTTTGGTTTGGTTTTTGTGCGTGTGTCTGTGTAGGGGGATGAAAATATTGTGGGAAATTCAGTTCCAAGTTTGAAGTTAGAATAAGACAGCTGAAGCTGGCTGGGGTGTCATCTGGACTCCACAGCACATAACAAATCTGCTGCTACATGAGAAATGGGGGTGAAGTGACTTTCTCAAATGACTGAAGTCAACCAAAAGCACTGATGGAGTTTAGAGCTTTGTTTGCCTGAAAACCAGATTCAAGCCAAGACCCTGTATTTATACCACTTCTTTCCAGAAATCATCTGTTTTGCTGGCATATCATATTTTACAGCTCCTCCCAAATTTGCTGCAGAGGTGTGCAGCACAGCAGAGGGGTCCTGGTGCAAATGCACCACAGATCCCCAGGGCTCCCCCCACAGATCCACAGGCCTCCTCCAGCCTCTAGCCCACACTCACAGCCACAGTGAGGCAAAGCTGGCACAGAAAACACAGCTCAGCTGCTCCAGGGCCAGCCCCACTCAGATGCCAACCTGCAGAACCAACCCACGGGCACACTGAGTTCTGAAACACAGAAGCACATCTGCAGGAAGCCACAAATACCTTTGTTATTTCAATTGCTACTGCTCTGAAATAGCGGAATTTTGCAGAGACTCTGCCAATTCACTAAATAAGACACACTTCCATGGTCCACTGGCATATCCCTAAAGCCATCACTTTCACCTGGAAATGGTACCAAATCCACAGCTGCAACAGTGTGACGGGCCCTGGGAGGGCAGGAGCCAGGCTGGGCCATAGAGTGTGATGCTGCATTAGAAAGGTAGTACCTGCTGCTGACTGTGAAAACAGGAAGAGCAAAACCAGCAGAACTAACATTTCCTGGTGCTAGGGACTGCAAAAGCAGCAGAATAGGTATTTCAGTATAGGTTTGCAACTCGATTTCTATTTAGCAGTCATTTGTTTTCCAAAGCCATCATTTTGGAGGGTCCAATATATTGAGGGGAAAATTAGCGACACAACCAGCTCCTATTTCAGCCCAATTATCAAGCTGATGTGAATGAGGTAATGGAAGACTTGCAAAAAGAAATCACTTTAGAAAGGGGAAGAATCTGTTTCAGCATTATCCAGGAAAAAAAGCATGTTAGTCAGACTCAAGGGGAATGCACAGCAAAGCCAAAGTACAATGACAGAAATTATTAGGTTTCTTAAGCCTCTATGTTCAGCACATTCTTGTAGAGCCCCAAGAGCCACCTTCCCCCAGGAGCAGAGTTGCGGCAGCGGTGGGGACAGAACTGATGTAACCTGGGTGATCAGGAGTCAACTGCACAGGAGTGTCTTGTGAAAATACCAAGGAGCCCCTTTGGCTTCAATTCATCCTTTGCCTGCGCTAGACATCGCTAACACAACTCCCTCCATGAGAGTTGTTTTATTCCCAGTCAATCCCAGTGCTAAGAAGGAAACTCACCCACCTGCTTGCTTTGTACTGGGATGAACATGCTGGATTGCCTTTGCCCATCTGAGCAGCTCACCTAGTCTGTAACAGGGGCATTGGCATAATTCATGACACACCTTCGGAAGTGCAGCGGATTCTAGGAAGGATGCAAGTGCACTGGGAGGAGCAAGGAGTTTCATCTGATCCTCATGGGTCAAAACCCTGAGGTCAGGCATTTATGACAGAGAAGCTGAGCTCCACAAAAGCTCTGGGGCAGGAGATCCAGATCCCACAGGACAGGGCAGAGCCTCCAGCCACTCCCAGACACCCCAGTGTGGCCATCTCGGCTATGGGCAAGGGCTCAGGAAAACGAGAGTGAGCTCTGCCCATTATTGCTGGCTCTGTAAATTGTGTTAATGCATCCATTACAATCAGGCCAATAGAACTAGAGAGGAAACAAAGATGCAAAATGATGCAAAACATGACTCAGTGCCTTTTGCCCATCTCTCTCAAGGTAACTATAGTTACAAACAAGCGTGTCATGACAAAAATAATGTAAAAGCAATCAAAATATTGAAGCATGGTTGGGAAGAGGTCCCAGTCTCTGACTTTATTGGTTAGAGGCTTTGCTCAGCACCTCCGAGGAACCCCCAGATCTGGCTCTGGGGGTTGCCCCTTGAGTGCATGGTGGGGGCTGCCCAGGTGCACAGGACTGGCCTCTGTGATCCCCCGGGGTCTGCCCACCTCAGGTACCACAGCCAGAGAAACCCTGCTCCCAGTGCCCAACCAGGGAGCAGGGTGAGTGCTCTGCCAAAAGACAGCAGCCTTGCTAAACACTGCAAAATGTGAGGCAAACCAGGGTGTCCAAATCCTACACTTGTTTTTTAAAAACATTATCCCACATGAGCTGCTCACTCTCCATACAAGCCCTGTGCCAGCACCGCCAGCCATCACCATTTGGTGAGGGCAGTTTGATGGTGTGACCAGGGTTAGCCACAGCCTTCACCCCATGCAGAGGCTCCCCAGGAAAAGAGGACATGCTGATAAGAGAATCCTCAGGACAAGGGACCACTCTAGTGAGAGTGGTGCTGCCAGGTCACGGCCTGGGGACAGGGACCACTGCCCAGGGGAGAAGTGGGGGACAGAGGGTGCTGGGGACATCATCCCTCAGAGGAGGAGGGATCCCCCAGCACCACTCGATGCCCCATCTCCCCATGACTTCTCCTCCAGCAGTCCCCATGCCCCTACAGTCCTCCCCTTCCACCCATGCCACCACCCTGCCCTCCATCCCATGTCCCTCCTCTCTCTCCAGCTGCTCCAGGATCAGCACTCAGAGCTTTAACCCCGTGTACTTTCTCTCTCCCCACGCATCGCAGCTCCTCGGCTGACCTGGATCACCATTTCAACCTTTTGGCTGCAGAGTGAGTCTCTGGTGGAATAAGCTGCTTTATATGCAAATAAATCTTAAAGTCCTTAACACGTAATTTTGGCCACCCCAAGCAAGTACACTGATGACCTGTAAAGGTCACGTGTCACAAAAAACTTACTTCAGTGCGGTTTAGACTTTTAAAAAGCTGTACTTCATTGAGTTTGCTCTTTCATGTTGCCTGAGGCAAGATCAGATCCGAGGAGCCAGATGAAAAAAAATAGACAAACATTTTAGAGAGTTAATCATGTATAGTATAGTATCGTAGTGGGCCCCTGGAGAGAAACTGAGATTCTGGTTTCTCATCTTCCACAAAAAGCAGCTTTCACTTATCAGCCTTTTTCCCCACAGTGTAAAGGCCAGCAAGGGGGATGAGATAATGCTGGGAAAAGGCATGTTTTTCATAGCACGCTCTGGAGATTGGCACAGGCATGAGCTTCCCCCTTGCGGACCCCATCCAGTGCAGCTTTAGTGAAACGCAAGTTCTGGGTGGGACAAGGAAAATCGCCAGACAGGTTTGTGGCTCTTTCTGAGAAAAGCCTGCTTGAAGCTGTTGTGCAGAAACCACCCTGGAGGGCAGAGAGTCACAGACAGTCCCCGCCTTTGCCACCTAATGCCATGCTCCCGCAGGGTGCATCCATTCATTTGACAAGAACCTTCCAACAACCGAAAAACTGAAGAATTTTGCATAATCATCTTGTTAGCATTTCAGCTCAAATGAAATCTTGAGGAAGAAAAGGTGGTTATTTGTCTGGTACAACTATTCTTTTTCTAGGGTTTTTTCAAAATTTGTATTTCAGGAAAGGTTTTGTTAAAAACAAGCACTGAAAAACGTCAGCTAGTTGCCATCAACCAGCAGCCTACTCAAAGTTGTATCCAAGTTTATTTTGTCAGGTCTGAGAAGTCAGCCAGCGTGGTGACTCACAAGATCCATACATTTCTCTTCTATGCTAGCCCATTTTACAAATCTAAGGGTGCTGCAAGGACCAGAGCAGGGAAAGGAAGCGATCCATTTCACACACATGTGGCCATTTTCCTTGACTATAACCCCCCCTTAACCTCCAGCAAGGCTTTGTGGCTACAGTTACCATCGTGAGCTGGCTAGCGGAGGATGGGAAAGGCTCTCTTGATCAACCATGAGGTCCATCGCATTACCAAGGAATGCGCGTTTTATTTCCTCCCCGAAGCCTAAAATCTGAACGCATTTGACTGCAACAGTTCAGAACTGTCACTTAATATTATCAGCTACATCTCCTGCACGTCCCAGCAGCTCCCCCAAATCACGGGAGGGGGAGAGCGCACGCTGCAGGGTGGTAGCATGTCACCAGCCCTCTAAGCGAGCAGGATAACCATCTCTGTGCAAACTTGACATCTATAAATTGATTACATAAGTGGGCAGTGGTGGTCCTTTCAAGTCCGCTCCTTTTGTTTCAGCTTTACAGTAAAATTACCAGCAGCAGTTTACAATTAAGGGAAATAATAATAACTGCATATGCTTTCATCTGCACATATAATTACAATAAACTGCATGCTTTAATAGGATTGTGAAAAATCTGTGTTTGACCCATACGAAAAAGTAAACATTCTTGTTCTGGATACTATATCATTATCACAACAAAGGGAAACTCCTGAAATCTGATGATTTAAACATCTGGAGAATGTTAATCACTTCAAAATGACGGATGTTTTTTATTTTAGCTTTTGACAGACACACTCCTTTCATAGATAGATGATTATTTACATAAATTACATCACCAATGTGAAAAAAAATCCAAAATAACTTCAAAGGATAAAGAGCTTAATTAAAAGGAGACTTTTAGATTTCTTCTCTTGAAGAACACAGAATAAAGGGGATAATTTGCAAAGGGAAAAAGGTAACTCCATCATTTTAAATATGACATGGTTGCACTTTAGGTTCCCCCCCCACCACGTGCATAGGCCTTGGAGGCGCAGCTTAAACAGAGCTGAGGTGTAGGAACAAGTGGTGCAACAGAGATTGTAGCCAGCCCCCACCTCCGTGGACAGCTTGTATCAGGAGACAAGCACGGAATCAAGGTTTAGCTTTGTTTTTTAAGTCCATCTGCAAAACGCACAGGTTTTGGTGCCACCCTGATCGGTGCCTGCAGCCCTGACTGTTCTCTTACCATGAATTTCATGCAACATAAAGCCACTGAATTCAGCAGAACTGTTCCCCTTCAACTCCTATTTATTTGGTTTTAGATAGATAAAACAAATGTTTTATATATAACATGTATGTCATGTGTTCTGCATAACATCACGTGTTCTACATAACACACAAACATACAGGGAACAGCATCGAGTTCACCAAGAGTAGGACTATGGGATCTGCACCAGGTCCTTTAGCCCTGGCCCCTGATGTTACACATCGGGAAACAAATGGAAGCTCACAGTCGTTGTGCAGTTCTGGGAGCAGTCTCAGGGACAAGACCTCAGCCCCCAGCTCTTTGTAAGACAACGATTGCAAAGAAGGTTGCAGGAGCGAGAGAGGGGGAAGGCACAGGGAAAACTGCACCATGTAACATCTGCAGAGGAACGTGATCACTTTGGACGCAGTCAGGTAATTGATGGCTCTGGTACAAGGGGTCTGGGGGACCACTGAGTACATCAACATTAAGCCAATAGCAACGCTGATCTGAATTATTCTCACCATGCCAGTTAAATTCATCAGATGCAAGAACAGCCTGAAATGGACAAAGTATAGCACAACAACATCTGAGAGCTGATGGGCTCTCGTGGCGCAGGGGGGCTGCAGCCCCCCGGTGCCAGCTGTGGCCCGTCGGCGTGCTGCCCACTGCTGCTGGCCAGACCTGCTGCAATTTAACTGATCCGCTACAATTTCCTCTTACACTCTGAGCTGATCTGCACGCTGACCTTAGACAATTTGTCTTCTTTCTGGCAGAAATGTCATCCAAAAGGAAGCTATTAAGTCAAGAAGGTAATTCTGCAAGAACAGTCCTCTGTATAAACAGAACTTGACCTAGGGTAATTTATTCCTAGGCCTGCACAAAGGAACTTAAGAGATATGATCAATACATTTCAAGATCTCAATATGTCAATGAAGGTGAGAACATAAAAGTTTTAGGCAGTATTTGTGAGAGGTTGTCTTTGATGCTAGAAACTGAGAAGCTCAAGAAAAGTGTAAAATACAGCCTTTAAAATATGAAGCAATTTTGTGTCTACATTTCAGAGGTTAACATCCATGCATAGCAGAGTTTGTTGTAAACTTTTGTTGACCAACTATCTGTCATTTAATTCTCCCTACAAATATGGGGGTTGGGTTCCTATGCGGGTTCCCCCAACACTTAACACCACTACAAAGGCAGACCATTTACTGCCTTAACTCTTCACCAGATTTAGAGGCTGCTAAAAGTTAGAAATAATTTTTAAAAGGAGACAAAACTGTGAAAAAATATTAATTCCTGCTTTTCAACGTTGGAACAAATTAATTGGGACTTAGGCATGTCTTCCTTATTAATACTGCACTAATATTTTGTTTAGCCTGAACCAAAGTAACTTCCTTATCCAAGACCAGTTCTCAACACACTCATGAACACGAACCATCAGCTGTTTCTTACAGGGCTTGTACTGCTTGCGTCACATCGAAACCTGAGAGTTGGCAGAAACGTGCCCAGTCCCTGGCCATCGTCACCGAGGGGCGTTCTGCAAAGAAACAGCTGGGAACAGCCTCAGAAGTTGGGGGGTTACGTTTTGTAGGCAGAAGACTGTTCAGGTGTGGCTTTTGGTAAAGCTGTAGGCGGGTGATGTCACAGTTTCACACATCAGCAATATATATGTCACAGGTTCTATATCATTAAAAGCCTCTTCTTGTGTGCAAAGTGTATGAAAAGGTTAATTGCATCTATCATTGAGAAGGCACGTGACTTCCCAAGCTATAAAAAGCAGCTCCCTTTCTTGCCTGGTATTTACACTTACATTAAATAACACAATCTCTAGAAGTACTAGCGTTTGAAGTTGAAGGAACTTTGCAATATCAAATGTTTCCTTAATGACTGCACCTGGATCTACATGAGCTCATTGTATACACCTACAGCGAGTTCAAAAGAACTGTCTGTTCTGTTTGTTTTCACCAGAGAAACATGAATATATGTGTCTGACAAACTTAGAATCTGCTTTTTGTTCTTGCCCTTGTCACCCAAAAGGGATTTTATAACATACTGTAGGGTCCACAAAGTCTCCTTGAAAATTACTCATACTAACCGGAATGAAAAGACAACTCAGTTTACTAACTTTTGACCGCTGCCTTGCTTTTGGGTCCCCACCGTCGTGATGCTGGAAAGACTTCTTCATATTTTGTGCCAGAGAAGTGAGTCTGTTTCTTGGCATTATTTGTATATTCTTCCCTCTTTCTACATTTTCCACTTGAAATTGCAAATTCTTTTCACAAGGGGTTCACTTTGTCTGCTGAAGCCAAAAAAAATCCCTGTTTCCTGTCCAAACTTTACTCCTGCCACAGTGCAAGCAGCTTTTGGTTGCGTAGGGTCTATTTCTGGTGGAGTGACTCACATCACACAGATCCTCTGCAGTCTGGCACACACTGCAAACCCCCATTTAACAGCCAACATATTGCTGATGTTCCACTTTACTGGGCCTGGCCTGAGGCAGCAACAAGCCAGGTACTGCAAACTCTAACTTCTGGGCACTTCCCCAGGAAAAAATAATAATAAAAAAATACCCTACATCTTTGTTTCACGGGTCTGGCTTCAAGACAACTTTGATATTCTGCATTAGGCAATGAACAGGAGTAGCGTGGGACACCAGGAACACATCCCAGGTCTGCCAAACATACCCTCCGATGGCCAAAGCGCCCATTCCCACCCACCACCCTCCCCTTGCATGGTCTCGCCCCTGCAGTGACTCCGGTGTCTCTTTAGGCAGAGAGTCACAGCTGCTCTGCAGCTCCTAGACACTCCCAAAGAAGATGCCCAGCAAGGTGCCTATCAGAGGGGATTCCATTTGCATTAATCCAGCTCAGGGAGGAATGACAAAAAAAAAAAAGTGGTACCCCAAAATCACTCTACTATTATTAACATATTATCAGATTTTTAACATATTAACAGATTTTGTTTACCGTGGTTTAAGCAAGTTAAGTTCTAGGATTTAAGGACCTGCCTGCAACAAGAACCAGACCCTCACCTCAAGCCTACCAGACATTCAGGGCACTAGTTCTTTGTCAGTTTGTCCCTGCGCTGTTTTCGACCAGTTTCTGAAGTCTACTTTAAGACTTTTCTGTGATCCAGTTACACTTCTTGAGCTGCTCTGCGTTAAATAAACCCCTGGAAATGGTTACAGCTCCCCAACTGATTATTGTCCAGTTTAACGTAAAAACCTGCAAAAGTGCAAGACAGCTTGTTGCAACTTCACAATCTTACAGAAAAGCACAGATACGACTGAAAACTAAGCCCTTAAATCTCTGCGATTGCCATGAAAGTTGCACAGATGCTTCCAGTATTTGACAAGCCATTCTGAATAACTTACTTAGGATGTTCACTGTTCCTCTAACCTGAAGGACCAAACTCTGTGGTGTTACCAGGCACAACTCTCTGTCAGGGTCAGGAGCAGGGACCTGATGCAAGAGAAACACATCAGGAGAATGTGTCCCGATCAACCACCTTGACAATCCCATCTGCAGAAGTTACTCCCTGGAGAGAAACACCAGTTTTAATTGCTGACTTCACCAGGAGCTTTGTGTCAGTGGAAACCACATAATTTGATTGTTTTCTCTGAGTTGCTAATGTCTAATCATAAACATTGCTAGGGTCACATTTTCCTTTGCAGTATATTGACATAGCCGTGATAAAATCATTGTGATCACAGCAGCATACCACAGGAAATCTGGCCCAGATCTTTAATCACCCAGCACTCACAGCACACAGTAATGAACCCTCATTCAATAATTTTGGATTTACTATTCTAGCTCACTCCCCTTGAATCTGTGATTTACTGTTACATTACCTTTCTTTTTCCACTTTCACTAATTTTCAAGGGTCTGCAACATATCATTGTGGAGTTCTCCAGCCTCTTTGCAGAGCTGAATAAAAAACATTTTTCCTGCAGAGTTGTTTAGGAATGGGATGTATAGCTACTCCATATCAAGAGTGTTCAGAGAGTTACATCAATGGCTTGCACTATTTTAGAGCTGGAACCAATAAAAAAGTCAGGGTAGAAATTTCAGACAGTCTGAAGTGCCAGACATATTGTTATACATCTTTATAAATCCCTCGGCTGAGGTTATTGTTCACGGAAGTTAACCTAAACAGCGTAGCTTCTTCAAGTATGTCAATAGCAGACTCACTTCAGCCTAGTTCCCCTAAACATCTTCCTGTATCCTGCACTCTGTTTTAATCTAATTAGGGCTTTATACAGCACAGGCAATGAGAGATTTCTATACCATCCAAGAGTTTATTGCCACTGAATTTAACTGTTCTGGGAAAGAAGATGAAGTTCTTCAGCCCCCTGAATTATCTTCTGTCATTGACTGACGGGGGTCCAGGTCTGTTGATCTTCAGGGCACACTGTAAAACTTATTTCCTCAGCCATTTTCCAAGAAGAAAACATTGTACTGAGTTTGAACTTTCTGTCACAGAAAATTTCTAGCACATGTGTTTTTCATGGTCAGACAGTAGAAAGGTGGAAACTTTTTTAAAAATCAAGAGGCAAACAATAACGATAAATCAATCAAAGTGGCACATGGAGATATAAAACATCTCCAAAACTAAGCTAAAAAAAAAAATCAAACACCCTGGCTGTGCTCTAGGCATGCCAGCTAGTTCTACCACTGTGCAGCAAACCTGTCCCAGCACCAAACCCCAGGTTCTTCATATTGACAGAAATAAATGGTTGAAAAAAAGGAGTAACAGCTCAATAACTATCATTATTTGTCTTCACTATCTGCAGCCTCTGTCATCTGACTCTCATTAATAAAGCAGTTGTGAGAGCATCCCCAGTTCACACACTTATGTCCACAGCAGCTTCAGGAACAGGCTCTAAGGAAACATGGAAAGCACAAGCAGGTTAATTTTCAAGAAAGACAACACGGAAGAGAGGTGAGATCTGAGCAAAAGCAGAAGCAGAGGGAGTAATTTGGGTTCTGGTAACAGCAGCTCATTCCACAGAAGTAAAACAGCTGAAGCTGTTGACACTGTAATTCAGACACCCAAGTCCCAGCGCACAGTGAGAACACCATTAGCAGTTTTAAACAAAAAAGTGGGATATTATTAGCCTTGAGTAGTCAAGGAAGTCAGTGGTCCTGGAGCAGCACAGCACTGCCACTCTGGAAAGTGTAACTATTCCACATAAAAAAATGAGAACAGAGAGGCAGAGGTTGCCATCTCCTTGTGTCAGTTACCTTGGCCATGTGCTGCGAAAACTATCCCAGAGCACAGCCCCAGCACAATTTTCACTAAGTTAAAACACTTGGTAAAACTCTAACCCTCCTTTTTGTTTCAAGTAAATCAGACTGTCATCATGCCCTGATGATCAATGTGTGCCCACTCCAGCAGGGAGGAAACTCCAGAATGACAGCCTGAGATCAGACTGGTAGAACTCTGTAGTGCATTTTTACCTTTCCAGTATTAGATGTGTATGTGTCACGCTAGGCAGTGTGAGACACAGAGGTACCTAACTGCCTCCTTCAACCAGAAAGAAGGCAAGGGCTGGGTCAAACTACCAGGTGGCAAGCTCCAAACAAGCGGAGATCTTCTTCGCACTACACAGTTCTGCTGGGGAACACGCTGCCACTGTGGCTCTGGATGACAAATGCATCCAACATAGTGCTCACTTTCATGAAGAATACAACATAGGCTGTCAAACATGAAAATGGAGCCCCCAGACCAGCATTCTCTGTTACCTGAGAACAGGATCCTTCTGAAGGGAAAAACACAATTTCCTTCATAACTAGAAAAAGGAATAAGGACAAAACTAGGAAATTCCACAAATATAAATATTTCTTTTGTTCCCCAAATCTTATTGATCTTTTGTCTGACATTAACAAGGATAGCTGTGAATTCTTCCCCTACATTAGTAGCTTAAATCTGTGTACCACAGTCAACACGCAACCACCTCAGAGCCTGCCTGCCTGAGTTACCAGATTGCACTACTGAGTCCAACCTGGAGTGCTGGCTGAGTTCAAGCATCCACCGAGAGACCCTGGGGTCTGCACCAAAACACTCCTTGTGTTTAGGTCTTTCTGTGAGGCTAGATGGTGGTTTCCAGTAGGATATCAAGGTAGTTAATTGACTGAGAATGTACAACTGGAACAAGCAGAAGTAAACTGTAAAAAGAGTTTCCTAGCTATGTAAATAAACATACACACTAACACAAACAGTTATATCAGGTTATGGCAAGTACAGAAGACAATAGTTTGCTGCACTGTCTCATTCTTACTGTAGGGAGCATTGTGACCTTTAGGGAATTTAATAAATCAGCTCCTGATGATGATACAAGTAAATGAGAATAAACCGGGTTTGTGATTACAGCTGAGGCCCAGAACTCTCAAGATTTCCTTTCTATCTCTCCCTTTCCTACAGATTCTCTGTATGACTTTAAAGATATTCCCCATTTTTTGGTGCTGTATTTTGCCCATCTTTCAGTATGGCAAAATACAGTTGCCCTTTTAACATGAACTTTAATCTCAAAGGGTGACTGCGATACACCCAAAGCAGCAGGCAGAGCACATGCTAGTAACAACCGCAATACCAGACACCTTCACCTTACCCAGTGCTCTGTGAAAACATCTTCAGAGCAGAGCTCTGCTTTGCAAGCATCGGGTATCAAAACTTCTCAGCGAACTCTTGCAAAGCATATCCCAGTTACAGTCTGATCTGAGGACAACCTGTAGGTCAGCCCGTCGTGGGTCCCTGGTGTCAGTGGCTGTGGTAAGGCATCCCAGGGACACCCAGGAGAGGATGGGGCCACCACTCGGGCGCTCAGCACTGGAGCAAGGCACGGCACCAGCTTTGCACCAGACACAGGCACAGAGCACCTGCTGACACAACACCACCTCACACCGAAGTGCCCTGCAGTTTCTGCTGCTTACCCAGGAAAATACCTGCTGGAGCCACAGACATTTCTGGAAAGCTTACTAGGTACTTACCTACCTGTGCATCTGCAGACCAAACCTAACCCAGAAGAACCCAGCAGCTGGGCATCTGCAAATGGTGGGGGTTGAGCTGCAGAAGGCAACTGATACTCAAGGTAGCAAACTTAACACTGCCATCCATTATTGTCAGCTATTCAGTGTAGATGTAAATAGTGTGAGCTTATGCTTTTCACACTGTAATTTTACTCAATGCCTGCCAAAGACTGGAGCCAAAATGCTGTCGAGACTCTGTTCTTTTCAGTTTTAATTTCTCAAGAAAGAACCTGAGGGAAGAACATGACTAGGACTCCTTAAAAAAACACCAACCAAAAACAATAAAGAAAAATCACGCACGCTTACAAATGAGCAGAAGAGAAATAGACAGTGAAAGGAAATGTCATCAAAATCCGAGGACCTCAAAAGTCACAGAGATGTGAACATTCCTCCAGTAACCCTACAGCTGCATCAAAAGCCAGCAAGCAAGCTGCAGGCAGTATCACTGACATGATTACTCAGTTCCTCTTGGAAGTTTACATACAGTTCATGTCTTACATGCCCTATGTTCCACGTTCTGACACAGGTAGAAGAAAACTCAGCCATGTGTTCCTATTTTAACTACAAACCCAGTCCTTTCAACTCATTCCTGGATGACTTAATGATGGTGGGGAGACTGAGCAAAGATGACAGATGACTGTGAGCATAAGAAACACACAGTTGTTAATCTGAACCTTTCCTCTGTGCTGAGTGACTGCAAACTCCTGCTACAATCAGCAGAAGCAAACGCCCAGAGGACCCAGAGGAGGCCTGACCGTGGTCCCAGGGCTTGAGAAGTACTTTGCATTGCCATAGAAGCTGCACAACTCACTGTATTTGGTATATTTTCCCTTATAAAAGGGATAAGGTTGTGTGCACTGTTTTGCAGAACATGAATCGAAGCATAGTGAGCAACGGAATGATTTACTCAAGGGCACATGGGAAGTCATGACACAGTAGGAGACTAAACTTTGATGTCCAGAGTCTTTGTCTTGTTCACCAAACACAAGCCCATTCTCCACACCTAATCTGTGCCCAAAGGCACATGCAGTCCAGCAAGAAACAGCAGGAAAGCAGGGGCACAGAAATGTTTAAAGCTGCCCTTTAGCTGTAATCGGTCCAGCTCAGATGACTCTGACCACACAGGCAGTGTGGTGGTGTCCTGGCTGATGAACAGAGCTCCTTCTACAGAAAGACTACGGCAAGAAAAGCAAAGGGCGATTTTGACCTTCCTCAGAATATTCCATCAAACATCCATTACCACCTACACCACTACACTCAGTATGAAATTGAGATCTCCCAGCAGGTTGACAATGGAGTGTCCCAGGCCCTTCTCCTTGGGATCACAGAAGGTGGCTTTCTATTCCATCACTCAGACCAAAGCCCATGGGTTTAGAGGTATTTAATCTCTCTGCAGTATGTCTGAGCTTTTTCTTTTCCAATGATGATTATTCAATAAAGCTTTGTAACTGCAACTTCATATCCACAAAATAAATCAATTTTAACTGCACAGTCTAAGTATGTGAGCATTCTGGCAACCAATTGAAAACAGATAGGTTCCTTCTCATAGCCCCATGGCAGTGAAAACCATGACAAACTGGGGAAGATATGTTCAGAAAGTAGATTCTCACACCAGTACTCATATGGAAGTGATTTTTTCAAAACACTGTGGTATTGCAAACCCAGGCCAATAAACAGCAAGGTCACGATAGCATTGTTCATCATGGCATCTCATGTGAAAATCAATTTATTCAGCATTTTTGACTGCCAGGCCCCTATATGCTTTTCAGTGTTAAAAGTTAATGTTAACAGCTCAACAAAGAGTCATCCTTAGTCACCATGAATTATTTCTATTGGTTCTAAAACCCAGGAACTAGGCAGTATACTCCTGAGTACTGCAACCTTACCTATAGAATAATTTCCTAAATAGCAGCACGGAAAATTGCATACTTGCAATGGAATCAACAGAGGGAAAGCAATAAGTTTAGGTTGTTTTGTTCTTCACCGTAGTGCACACGCAGCAATACAAAATCCATGTTAAAAAGGAGGCTTTGACACCTGAAGCCAGTAGAGATGAATTGCAGGACTCAGCACATCTCCCACCTTCCCTGCTGGAAAGCAGAGGGCTCCTGGAGAACCCCTAAATGCTTCTCAGAAGATGAAGGTTCAGTCTGTCAGATTGTCACTCCAAATTATCTGGAGACAGCAGCACATCACCAGGAGAGGAACACGGCCAGGTCAATAATGCTGTCCCAGGGGCTCAGGCTTTAAAGTAAACTTGGCACTTCATTCACTTTTAAAAGTTCTCTGCAAACGAAACTGATAAAAGATTCCCTTTGTGTGTATAAAGCATATTACAAAGGAACCAGAGTTAGACAAAGAAATCTACGATTTAAGTAAAACTTTGCTTAGATAGTGCTTTGTTGAAGTGATTTTCTGGAATACAATCTTCCATCAAATTCAACACCCTAAGTAACATACTGCTCTTGCTGGAACATGCTCCCCAGGGAAGTGGTCATGGCCTCAAGCCTGGCAGTGGTTAGGAAGTCTTTGGAGTTTGGATATATGGTATAACTTTTAGGTTGTCCTGTGTGGAGTCAGGAGTTGGACTCAGTGGTACTCACAGCTCCCTTCCAGCTCAGGATATTCTATCACTCTATATACATTGTTGGGCAAAGACTGCAGTACCCACAACAACTGCGTTTAAAGAGCATGCATACTGGTGAGTGTAGGACATGTAATGGTCTTCTTGAGAACCTGCTGGAGCTGCACGGGATATTTCTCTGGCTAGAGACAAAGCTACAATCAAATGCATACAAATACCTTAATAGGCAGGAACAATTACAAATGAAATTCCTGAGTGAAGGCTATGAGTGGTCCACTTGGAGATTACACAAATATAACACAGTGAGGAGCAAAAGTGACTAAAAAGAGAATGGGATGTTGTGATGTCTCTAACCTTTCTTCCAGCACTAAGTGAACTGTGAAAGCTGACCACATTTAAGTGGTTTGACTGTCTGAGCATGCCTGAAGCTATCAGCTCAACAAGCATGGTGGGAAGAAGCATTCCCTGCCTCCTTGTACTCCAGCTTTTTGCCCTGGGGGTATTTTACATCTGTTGCCATACCGACCATCCTTTTGGCTTGCACACCCTTATACAAGACATTTTATCTGTTTCCAGTGTTTCCTAATCCAGGAAAGGACTTAAGCGTGTGCTTAATCTTAAGCACATCCTAAAGTCCCATTGAAGCAAAGACGGAAGTGTATGCCCTCGCTTTACAATCAGTGCCAAAGCAAAGAGAATTTGAGTGGCTTGGGTAACAACTTTGTGGTTTTGCTCTTCCCTCCCTCGCACGGAGACATAAGTCTTGGTTGGCTCCCCAGAAGGGAAGAGAGCTGCAAGCTCTCTGCTCTCATCCTCAAGCTCCAGCAGTAACACCCAGACATCCTGCTGGGCCAGCAAGGGTGTGTGTCGCTGCCAGTGCAGAGAGGTGGCTAAAACTGCCCAACAGCTCTCTGCAAGCAGCATCAAAACCTCAGTGCCTCTTTACTTCTATTGTGCTTTTCCAGCAAACTGCAGTGGCCTAGGAAGCCTTGAGCAGAGTTCAGAAATACTCAGGGACAAGGATTACATGCTGTTTGAAGATTGGGCCATATTCTTTCCAATGGGCCTAAGCTGTGAGAACCATTGGAGTTCTTTCTCTGCTAACTGGAAAAAGTACACTTTTACTGTATTTTTCACTCAGGTCATTACTGAGCAAGAGGATGGCACCACACAGGGTGAGGCAAAGGGAAGTCCTGGGAGCAGGAGGGACCAGCTGTGTCTGGGAGCAGGAGACATCAGCTTCATCTGTAGCAAAAAGAGTTGAACTTTTGCTGCTACCAAGCAGTTTATACGTGTGACTGAGTAAAGGACAGAGGACTTCTCAGATATCTGGGCAGCCTTAGAATAAGACTTACAGTGCCAGGTAGGTCTCACACCAGTCCATCACAGAGATGCTTGCTCATCACAGCCATCACAAGCAGAATTCAGCTCATTGCAGCCCTGGTAATTCAGTGGGGGTCCAGGCTATGCATTTTTTCCACAAATGTACCTCTGCCTTCCAACTAATTAGTAAATAATTACCCTAAATTTTGGCAGGTCTTCAAGTGGTTGCAGCTTCCCATAGTGAGTAGGGTTTTCTAATGGCTTGTCACTGTCCTCTCACTGAGAAGCACAGTAAAACATGGGCAAAGGTATGGATTAAATCAGAGACTTCATAGCATCAGGGGTGGGCCAGGGCTGAGCACCCTCCAGAGACCCACCCACTGATGTGGACAGTCAGGGATCAATCAGTTCTTCTCCATACATTGTGGCAAACACTTACACGCCCCACAAGGGGCCTTGTTCACTGATAAATACCAGATTGCCTCAACATGGCTGTTCTGGGGCTTAAATTTCATGAAAAATGCAGCTTTTATTAAA
Organism: Chloroceryle amazona; assembly: GCA_027560015.1. NCBI lineage: Eukaryota > Metazoa > Chordata > Aves > Coraciiformes > Cerylidae > Chloroceryle > Chloroceryle amazona. Next base: position 19,867 of record JANHFX010015726.1, read on the forward strand.
GATAATTAAGCATTGTTTTCTTTGGGGTGAGTCACTGAGCTGCATCATGTTCTGCTTTCACATTGTGGAAGATCAGTATGATGATACTGAGGAAATATAATCATTTTGATTACCACAGCAAGAGCAAGGGCAGCAAGTTCTGATCTTAAATTTCACTTCGAACATCTATTATTACTCCTATACTAACAAAGCAGAGCCCTGAACATGTTCATTTCTTACTCGAGGCTCCTTGGGAATACCAGAATAACCCTCGTTCTGTCCCCCTTGCTAGATGCCACAGCCTTGTAGTTCACCAGTTTAAGATATATTCATACTGACTTCAGGAAACTATTAGGATATTTTAGTCAAATGCCTTGTGGCAAGAAGCAATCACTTGTGAACAGCAAGGATTAAATCCACCTTCAGTGAGGTCTAAGCAGCTTTTTAGGCACTTTTTCAGGAACACCACACTGGAGAAGCCAGGATTCATAGCAGTTTTGTAAAAGCTTTTGTATCACCAACAGAAGTCTGTTAAGTTAAAGGTTTTGCTGACATTTATTCAATGGAGACAAATCTTCATCACCTTTTCAGCAGCAAGGGTGGGAATCACCTCCAGCCATTGAGAGGAAAGAGACACTGACGGTTTAGGGCACATCCACCTCAAACACAAAGGCACTTTTCCAGGATTCTAGCTCACACATGAAATGACTCTGGAACATGGAGGTGATGCGGAGGTGTTATGCAAGAGTAGACACATAAATAATTTGCCTTTCATTTCAGTTAAGATTGCTAGCTAATTCAAAGGGAAATCAAGGCACTCTGGGTTATACATACACTGGAGTACACCTAGCTCAGATCAAAAGCTTCACCATAGTCAGTGAAATCAGCTAATTAACAGCATCTGAAGATCTGTCCCTTCATTCTTCATTTCTGTCTCTAGTTTTACTTGGTTGAATTTCTGTTATTTTCAAGATCTTGTGCCTATTGCAAAGAAAAAAAATAATAATCTGCCTATTAAGAGAAAATAAAAGTCTTAAGACATCAAAAATGATCAAGCAGCCCTTCCGAGACTTGCAGTTTCTGCTGGAGCATTTACTTGCAATTTGTTAACACGTATTTCATTCTCTGTGAAGAAAGTATCTCACTTTGGTGGCTAAATATAGCGTAGACCTATAAAACCTGTAGAAAATGTGCTAAATCCAAAATAATAAAGCAGTAGATTCAATTTCACTTGCATTCAGATTTTCTGAAGTTTCTGTAGTCTGAACTCCAGCTGGTAAAATAGGACTGTGACCACCTGTTTGAGAAGAATCCGCTCTATAACAGGAAAGTGAGATGCAGTTAAGAAAAGAATGAACCTCAAGAGCACAATTCTGTTTTGTGACACAGGCAGCAGCTCACAGCCTACAGCAGTACAAAACTTCTGAGCGTATCTGTTTCCAGCTGAGGAAGCTGTTGTGGAATTGCTGTGGAAATCTGGGTTCTTAGTTCTTTCTTCTTGCATGTTTGGATTTCAGAGGACTTTGGAGCTTTACATATCTTCAAAACAATTGACCAAATGCTTTTTTTTCTTTAAGGTAGCTAGAAAATGGAGACTGGAAGAGTGAAGAACCTTCTAGAAAAATAACTATAGCTGTTCTCAATGATTATAAAAAATATAAAGACATACAGAAGAGTTAGACTTCTTGTGGAAAATTATGAATTCTCTCAAAAACTTGATCACCTACAAAATACATCTATGTTTCTGATAAAGCTTTTCAAATGAGTCTGATTATTTTCTACAAGAGGAAATCACAAGATTTTCTCAAGGGGTTGGTTTATAAAGTTTATTTTTATTCCTAATACCTGCAACAAATTATGTTGACCACTTTCTGAGTTAGAAGATGCTACAAATTACCCAAAACACACTACTGGAATAAAACATTTTAAAGCTTAGCATTCCTACAGAGTGTTTTGATTATTTTATTCAACTAAATTTAAACAGAAAGAAAAAAAAAAAAAACAAAACAACACAGCGGAATCTCTGGTGTGGTTTAAAACCATATTCACCTGGTATCAGCACTCCTTTGTCTCAAGTTAAAGCTGTATTCGTTAACCTGAAACAACAAACTCAGACTTTCACATATTTGAGTTGAATTTGACTCACCTGGTAGGGTATTAACCACCACCTTACTTGCTTTTCACTGATGTTCAGTGATTTAGAGCTCCATGGACAAAACTAGTGCCTTTGGGATAGCCCAGGCATATGTAATGTTATGTAAAAGCACAAACACCAGGCTGCCACAGCCTGGCCAAATGTGTCCCAACAGTGCCCACATTACACTGAAGTCCCACTGTAAATACTGGGAAGGCACCTTCCGTGATAAAGGAAGGTGTAAAAAGAAAGGAAATAGTTTTCAAAATTTTTTTGCAAATAATTTTGCAAGATAATTTTCACTCATGACAAAACTGAAGGAAATCCCAACTCCCACGGTACACATAAAAAATGACCAGTTCCAGAAATAAGTTGCTATCTCTGCTTGCATGCTCTGCTCTGTGTACTTATATTGCTTGCCAAGACTTTTTAGAGAAATGTTTATTTAAAAAATGTGCTGATTCATCAACAATGATTCTTTATGTAGGGAAAAAGGTTGCTTATGACAAATTGCCAGTTTCAATATCCAGTTCAAAAGCCAGTTTCAATAGTCTAAATGAAAAGTTCCAATTTTTTATTCAAAGACTGGTTTTTACTATGAAAATGTGATCACTTCTAGTAAAAATGTAACGTAAAACAAAAAATAAAATGAAATTCAGAGTGAAATACTCTCAAAAATTCTAAGCAAGTGTTTACAACTGACTGAATTTTTGTACTTTCAGTGGTTCCTCACACCCTAACCATACATCCATAAGTCTGGATAGTAGTCTCTTCTCATTATTTAGATAGCACTTTTTTCTCATTATTTTTTCCCTGCAGCATTCTTCCAAGTACTATCAAGAGCTGTCAAAGCTTCCTACTGGCACATCTCAACAAGCATGGAGGGCTCCTGATGCAGGCAGTCCAGCCAGACACGTCTGTAATGGGTCTGAGTAGAAAAATTTCCTATTCCACTGCTGCATACATTGTCCTCTGCTAATGCTCCATCGCAGTGTGGCATGCACAAGACCACATTCTGAAACCCACTTTGGATGTAAAAAAAAAGTTTATTTTACCTCCTTCAAATACTCATTCTGTTTGCTTTGTAAACAGTCTTATGCTGCACAATCTTTAATTAATATTTGATCCTTCTTCTTTTACCTTCCTCCTGCAGGGAGGATGAGCTGGGTTCCCATGAGGCCCATCCCTCCTGGGGTAACCCCTTGCAATGGCCTCAGCTGCCCCAAAGGGCCGAAGAAGAGGCTCCTGTCCTGGCTCCACTGCCCTTCCTGAAGTCCTGGAAGGCACTGGAGCACTCCTGGGCTCCTTGCTACTAAGGACATGGGCACATTCAGGACATTCCAAACCTCCAGGTGACCATACGAAGTGGTCTATAGTTTTATTAGACACTGTGCAGGGTGTGTTGTCCCAAATCACCAGCAGCAGCAGCCCAAGGACAGGAGCCTAGACTAGGCTGTAATTTGCTTCTACATTTTAATCAAGAACTAATCAGCCTTTCTTGTAACTCTCCACTAAAACAGCACCACAGAGGCTCTAGCAGCATTCACCAGTTTCTTTCCACAATGTTGTTTTAAACAAAGCAAAACAAAACCAAACCAAGGAAAGGAGGCACAGGGTATTGGGACATGTTTGCAAGTTCAGGTTTTCAAGGCAATTAAGCTCCTTCTGTGTTCAAATCCTTACATCGCTTTACTCAGCAGAGTAGGAAAGTTGCCTTTATTCCTGGTTGGTTTACACATTCTCACTGTCTGTGAGTCACCCACTGACAGAGCACATCTACCTGCGTACCCCCCACCCCTGAGCACACGCACCTGGGAAGGACTCTTCCATGCTACACATACTGAAACATGCCCTTTGCTGCCCACAATGATCCATATCTAAATGTTAGAAAAAAGACACAAAGGAACTAAATTAGAAAAGGGCAGCAGTATAGAAGAGGTTTCTAGTCCACAAGATACACTTCCACACTCTAACAAACATTTTACTTTCCAAGGATGGCAATCTGGAAAGCTCAGAGCATTATGTAAGGAACATCACCAACAGGAGGATCATAAAGTTAAAAAGTCTCTGTTAATCAATGACAAATTTAGTACTTGTTGCTACAATTACAAAGATAATAGTTCCTTTATGTCAGTGCCTTTGGTTTTGCAGCTGTAAAATAGCTTTAAAATTCAGCATTTCAAGTAACAGAAATTAATAGGAGGTCATTTCTACCAGAGAAATTTTAGGGGCCCATCCTCTCTAATCATCATTAAAAACTAAATCCACAGGAGAAGAGGCACTTTACTGATTGTCAAGTGGAAGCTATTATTCATTTGATGAAGCTCTTGGCACAGCGCCATTTATTCTGCTGTAGAGCCTGCTGGTTGCTCTACTTCATCTCATGCAATCAAGGTTGTTTCTGCCTGCCAAGAGTTATTTATAGAGTGGGAAAAAAAAAACCCCACTATGTTCTCTTGCTTCAAAAACAAGTTTCAAACTTTCTAACTGAACAACTGCTTCCCTGCTCCCCAGTGACATTCTTTTATTTTGATCCCACTTGTACAAAAACAAAAGCACACTTCTAGATTTCATCTTCCTTAAAACACAGTAACAATTCCAATGCCATGCATGTTTTCATTGAGAAACCATCTGATTTTCTCAAGTTAAGGTTCTGCATGGGCACATACCTCTGACAGCACGCAGTTTCACCACACCTCAGCTCGCTCAGCCCCACCAGTGTTGAAGGGGACGTGCAGAAGTGCCTCCTTTGAGGATCACCTTCACTGACACAATTCACCTGTACCTAAAGGGTGAGGAAATTTTGTTGGCGATGGGGACACTTTGCCTATCCTCACTAAGCTGCCAGGATGAAGAGCTGGATGAGGCATTCGGGCTGAAAGAGGATGAATTCCTACCCCAAAGCTTGACTCTCCAGTGTCCACATCATGCATGGTCTTTACATCCATGAAGTCTGTCACTGTGCTGTGGAAGGACTTTATGTCCCCATCGATGCACAAATGACCATCAACTCCTAAGTAAAAGTTTAAAGCCTGTTTTTGACCTCAAGGCCAGTTTAAATCAGGAATCCTGACATTCTTAAACTGAAATATGTTAAATCAGAAACAGCCTTTAAAGTGAATGTAGTTAAAACATCACTAGTGCCATGTTTGGGCATGAACCCAGAACCAGCCCTTTAAGGCTTCTGTAGTTTTCAAGAGTACTCCCATGTAAAGCTCAAACGAAACATCTTAAAAGAGGGGAAAGTGAATTTCACGCACAGTGAGAGTAGAAGTCTCACAAATGCTTAGGAAGCAGAACGATCAGCGTGCAACTGAGTAATTTTACATCTGAATTCCAGTTTATTCAGCTCCATGAAACAGAAAGCAAACCATGGTCATTTTCACTCCAGAAAATGTCCTTAATCCTCCATTTCCAGAACTATTAACCAGTCCCTTCAAACAGATGGGTTTGTTTCAAGTTTACTCATTGCAGTTCTGATACCTTTACTCACAGATTAGCAACCTTATTCCACGGGTGTTTTCCCTGATACCTCACAATTACTCCCCGAATAAACTCTCCACCGCTGATATGCCCTTCCCTCTTCCCCTTAGGACTTCATACATAATAAACCAAGGACAGCCTCTGCACAAGTCTCCTTTACCCCTAAAGGAAAACTCTGACTGTTGCCTAACCCTCCACACATGAAGGGTCTCCAGTGCCTGATTTCCTGCTTGGAATGGGTGATGGAGCAAAGGCAGGGGCAGGCTCAGCGTGTGTCATCAGCAAGGGACCCATGCAGCAGCTCTGTAGGGAGTCGTGTCTCACAAATCTCTTGTGCAGTTTGCAAACTTTGTGTGGGGACTAACAAAGACGATTAAACTGGTGCTGCTTCTAAGCTTTATTATTATTATTATAATTTAATGAACTTCACTGAAAAAAAACAAAACAACAACCCAGAGATCTGGTTCTGGATCATCATTTCCTAAACAAAATACCAACCAACGGCAGAAATACTGTTTTCTAATGGGTTCTATTCCTTTCCTTTTGACCAATATAAAATTTTATATAGTTTAGTGTATCCTTAGTTAAGCAGAACTCCTAAGACATACACAGAGCTACCAATAAACAACTGCTATTGTGAGACTGACAGGAAATACCTTCAGTAAAGAAAATGTTTAGCAGTTTTTAGACAATTTCCTAGGGATTTTATACATAATAAAAGCAAAGTAAATTAGGAGCTCTTGATTTAACAAAAAAACCCGAATTATGCATTTGTGTGATGACAAGTACTGTAGGAAGCATTTACACAAGTATGCAAATGTAATGTAAAATCTAGTTTGCATATGGAGAAATGCCTACCCCCCCCTACAAAACATGGGATTATTCCAGGGAAGAATTTTCAGGGGGTATGACCTTCTGCTGCACAGTAAGCGCTGCACAGCCGGATCGAAAAAGCACAGGTTTCTAAAATAAGCAGCAAAACTATTGTTCTAACTGATATGTGGGGGAAAAAAAAGTATAAATCACTGGAAAATCATGTGTGGTTTGAGGATTATGTCTCCAAGCTGGTTTTCCCATTGGATGACATGCCAAACCCTGGACACCAAAATGGGTTACGCTGAAGAGCAAATACCAGTCATTAACTTTCCTGTGGTTTAATAATTACACCTCTTCCTGGGGATGTGATTAAACCACACACAGCATTAGAAAACAGAGGGAATTAAGTCAATATGCCTCAGAGCTTAAGAGTAAGTGAATGCGTACAGTAAAAAAAAAGCCGGATCAGATGGCTGGATGTATATTTTCAAGGTCCATACAGCAGTGCAACACACGAATGCAATAAGAATAACATCATTACCAGATGTAATAGCATCCTCCCCACAAGGGAAATGCAGCATTGCATTACAGAACGGCATGAGGGGCACCGAGATCAGCAGAGACCTGACCCCCCACCTTGAGCCCTGTCTCTCTGAATGGAAGAGTGATTCCTTGACAGAACATTTCAGTCCACTGTTTGCTTCAGCACCAATGCTGTGATTTTATATTCCTTTCTAGAACACAGAGGAAAAGCACCTGAAATGCTTGGCAGAAAGCTGCTGCTTCTTAAAAGCCTAAACACAGTCAAACTGAAGCCTGTGGAAAAATGCACTGGACCCAAGGACAAACATTCTCACCCCACGCATGTGCCTGGCTGTGGACAAGTTGAACTTTCAGACAGTTGTATTCTCTTACACTTCACTTTGTCTTCAGCATTATAGTCTTGGAAACATTTCCAATCAGTACAGTATTACTACATTACCTAATGATTCATGTGCCACTGTAAGGTGACATAAGTCACAAGAAATGTCATTTCTGAAGAACTGCATTAAACAAAGACCCTCTTGTTTCTCCATTTTTTAACTGGAATAACTCCATGAAATTCACTTCAGTTACTTCTGGGGGACAAGTAAGAAAGAGGGGGAAAAACAGTTTCTCAGCTTCTCTCCCTGCACAAAGTTGCACAGCAGCCTCTAGGAGAGATGCCAACATTCACCAAAGCATCCACAATGGAGATAATAAATCTGAAGTGTGATACTGACAGGATGAACTTCCCACTCCCACTCCGACAGTGATCCTCTCCATGTTTGTCTGAGACCACTTGCACTCCAGCCCAGGGCCTTGCCTTTGAGACTGAAGATGATCACAGCAGCAGGGGAGGCCGTCAGTCGGAGGACCACTCATCTTCCACAGCAATTGGCTCTTGTTGGGTAGCTACACCACATTCCCCCAGAGAGAGGAACTGGTGATTATCATTCTGGTCTGTATCTGAACCAGTGACTGGGAGAGAATGGACCTTGCTGGGCTGGCATTTGCTGAACCATCCAGTGTTTCTTAATCTGAGCAGAAGTTTTGCTGCCAAATGTTTGTGGACCCCTGTGAGTGTGATCTTAATTTTCTAAAGCACTGGTATTACTGAAAAGATAAATATTTTATCAA
>JANHFX010015728.1:0-10887 GCA_027560015.1 Chloroceryle amazona
CTCCCCGGCTCGCTTCGCGTTCGCGCCGGTGGTGTGGGGGCAAACCTTTGTTCCATTTTATCATGTCCTTCAGTCGGGTAGCAGGACTTGGGAGACACGGTATAAAATTGGTTTCCATTACAAGCTGTGACAGACATGGCGCAAAGTCCGCGTGAAACTAGCCCGAGAGGACAACACGGCCCAAAATTATGTGGTGTGCCTGCTACGGAGCTTTGTCACATCAGCAAGATGGAGTTCCCTACCTTTAGATGCTAAGTAGGATGGACTGGGCAGGTAGAATCCTACCTAGAACGCAGCACAAGAAATATGGCCCACCAGTCTACACAGTGGGAGTTCTGTATGAGTTCTGCCCTAGAGTTCCCAGAACATCAACATGAAAGTTCTTAGATTTGTCCCAAGGTGTGTCTCTTACTCCTTGCTTTCTCACAGGGGAAGGCGGTGGCAAGTTGAACTTGCCTTCCAGACAGTGAAGGATGAGTTTGCTGCTGTGACAACCTAGAAAAGTCCACCAATGGACCACTTGTTGGACAAGCTATTGCTTCATACCAGCAAAGGTGGAAGAAACTGCCTCTCTGGGGTTCAGCAGATCTAGGAATGGAACCTAAGCCCCAAACCTCAGTTTTCTCTTGACACTACTTGACCATGATCCTCCTCTCTTGCCTGTTTGCCATTCGGAAGAAATGCAAGCTCTGGGAGCCAGCCCTGCTTCTTGCTCTAATGAAGGAGGCAGATACACATACCCATCAAACCCTCTCATTTAGGCTTTCAGGCTTCGGCTCTTATTCTTAATGCTTCTGATTGCTCAAGATGACAGGGGAAAAATCACTTTCTATTATCACCTAATGAACCAAGGAAAATGCTTGGAAGAGGCTCTGGGAGACACAGGCATTCTCTGTGAAAGCATGTAAGAGGATTCTGGATGGAGGTCAGGTGAGAAGGCCATGCAGTGAGAACTGCTTGCCCTCACACTCCCACAAAACCTGCATGCCTGGCACACCTAGAACTGCACTGAGCTCTCTGCAGAGGCCTGAAAATTCCTCCAGACTTCCTTTAACTCCATCTTCTTTGTAACTTGGCTTCATGGGACTGATTTCTTTTAACTTTTTACAGGGAACTGGGTATTTTTTCTCAAAGTCTTTTTTTTTTTTTTCTTTTAAGCCATAAGAGTTACACCTCCATTCCAAATGGCAACTTCACCACCAAGTGTAGAGAGAGCTTGGCCACAGCCTTCTCTGAGACAAGACTCCTTCAGAAGGAGCAGAACAAGAATGACCCTCATCTTCCAGGAACAAATCTTTCTGTGGCCCTTACTTCTAGGCTTCTCAGATCTCTGTGGTTCAGATGCACAAGCAAATCTTCTAGCGGCACATTGCATTCCTGTTCCCCCTGCCCTTATTGAACAGCTGTAAGGAAAGCTTTCCCAACCCACAGCGCTTTTATTTACCCTTTATTTTAAAGGAAAAGGTGACTTGCAATGAGGTTTTTCCCTCTGCATGTCAGCTCAGTTGCCTTTTACCTCTAAAGAAACCTGGGCTGAAATCTGGGCCTAGTCAGAAATGAATATGCTGAGACTTCGTTCTAGAAGAGCAGCATCTACTTGGCCGTGTTTCACTCCTAGAAAAAAAACCCAGGCACTTGATGCCAGTCATGATACAGGTGTGCTGGCCAAGCTGGTAGAGGTCCAGCACTGGAAGAGGAGGGCTTTGTGATGATGGCTTCATAGGAGGTGCATGGCTTGGACCAGGCAGGGTTTCTGACACACACATAAGGTGTTTTGGCACAACTTGGTGAAGTTTGGGGGGATTCGAGGGACACAGATTCAGTGCTGATCCTGAAGCACTTACAAGCACTGAAAGTTACTAAGAAGTCCTCCCTACCAACCCCTCCCCACTGTTAAAAAGCACAAAAACGCTGTCTGGATGTCTGAGTGCAACAGCAGCAGTCTGAAGTTGTTCAGATCCAGTCCTCGTAACAGTAGAGCTTTCGGGAATAGTGTAAACAGATCCACCACTGGAGAGCAGATCAGAGAGATCTAAGCAAATCCATGCACACATGGTTAGAGAGAACCAGGTACGCTTTGCAAATTCCACACCGAGGAATTGGAATATGTTTTCAAGTCCGGGGGCACAAATCACCCTGTCTTTTTGTTCTGTGTTTCCTAGCGAAGTGAAAGCATGATTCTTAATTTGCTCACAGAGGTACTACCACAATAAAGATAGTAAATAGTGACCATTTTCCAACATTTAGTTCTCCACCTCTGGAATACATCATGATGGATTGAAACAAAACCTCTATCTTTTATTTCTCCCAGGTCAAATGTGTCAACAACCACAAAGAGCTAGCTGTGCTGTAAAGCATTTTACAAGAAGAGTTGGTGCTTTAAGCACAGGTCTGAAAGTTAAGAGATAAGGATTTTCCTCCTTATTCTATCACCAGTTTCACAGATAAATTACTTATCCTGGATATGCCTTCATCATTCTACCCATAAAGGAACGGGAAACTTCGTAAATGTAATTTGTCATTTACATGTGTGACAGTAAAACTCTTGAGTTTCTAACTGAGATCAAAGATCCTTTGTGCTAAGTGTTTAAAATCTCATTGCAGATGCAGGCTCTGCCCCTTTACAGGAAAGACAGGTTGAGGCTGGGAGGAAAGAGACACCCAGGTACACGTAAAATGACCAGCCCGAGTTCGGAAACTAATCCAGAGCTTCTGCCTTTGCAGGATTCCAGTGTAGGTGCCACACGTGCCATCTCTGGCACCATTACACCTCTGCCTAAGCTGAACCAAATGGACAGCAGCAAATACAGTGCTGGTCTTCCTGACCTAGTCCTAGCAGTTCTGTAACGTGAGTTTCTCACAGTCCAAAATGATGCCAGCAAAGTTCTGTCCTGTACACCAGAAGAGTGGAGATAATAAAACAGGGCTTTCAAAAACCGGTATGGTATCCACGGAATTGTTCTTTCCCCCCAAGAAGTTGGGACAAAGCCGGATTGGTGCCTTTCCCAGTCTCAGAGGACATCAAGGCTAGCAGCCAGGATTCACTGCTTTTTGTGGTTTACTCCTTGCTAGGTGTAGCCCAGCTCGATGCTCGCTGCATGTGAACAGCCAGCCGTGCTGCCAGAGTCATGCTCAGCAGGATCAGTACGGGAGGTAATAGTAGCCTCAGGCCAGACTGCTTCATTATGAGAGATATTTTGACAGCCCAGCAGCAAGAGCAACAGCAGGGAGGGCACAGGTGGGTATTCAGGGGAGGAGGGTTGGGAAGGCAGAAAGGGCTTTGCCTCTGAAAATGCTTTCTCAGGAACTGCTGGGCTCTACCCTTTTTAATCCCACCGACACAGAACAAATGCCTTTTGCACCAATTTATTGGAGTAAAAAAGGAGCACCATGGAACTCTGAGGGGTTTCTTGTCTTTTCTTTGAAGTCGTGTCGTGGTAGTATGAGCCCACAGAGCTGTACACTGCATCCATCCTTGGCTAACATGGGCATCTTGTCTGTTTCCAAGAGAACAGCCTGGGACAGTCAATGATGGCTTAACAAGCTCTCTTCTCATCAAACTATATTCACCTTCCCTACAAGTGCTCGGTATACAACATGAAGTTTAAATTAAAAGAGTGCAATTCTATTCCATTAAAAACAATGGCAGATTTTTACTGACTTCATACTTCAGTCTTCTAGTCCCACACAACATAGCAAGAGATTGTCCTTCTCTGCAAAGGTTTTGGAAAAACAAGTTTAGCTACACTCAGGTAATGCCTCCATGATGTAAAATAAAGCACTTATAGGAATCACCAATGGAATAAAGCCCTAAGTATCGAAGTTGCTGTTATGGCAACCGTTCTCTGACCCTTTACATTTAAGGCAAGAGCTGCTTTCTTTGTCGTTCCAGTCATGCTTCTCTCTGCATTAACTATACTTCTTTGCACATACTGAAATTAAAAATGCATCTTTCTCCCTTGTCTATTCCTCTCTCCTCAGAAGTTATTTATTGCTAATTTGTAACTGTTCTGAAAGACTCAGATCAGAGTTGTAATGCAGAAGAAGGCCTCCATCAGATTCCCTCTTTTCCCTAAAGCCATTGTTTGCTACTCTACTCTGCTCCACAGCTAAGAAAAACTCACCATATCAAAAGATGGTTAAATAAATGATGGTTCACACTGTATTAATCTAGAGCTCGGCTGTGTCCCAACTCTTGCGTATCGCTCTGTGCTACTTCACTTCCCAGAGTAACAAAAAGATACACTGAAAAACTGACTACCCAAGAGTCTGGGTATGGTTGGTGTTAAAAATAATAAAAAATGAGCTGACAATTGAAAAGAAGATACCATTAGGTGTGCCATCCCAACGTCAAGCAGCGCTACAAAAGAACAAGCTGTGGGTCTCTCCCTTAATTCACAAGTGTAAACGAACACGTGTGCACAAACAGAGCACTTCTTTTAGGTTAGGCAGATGAACCATGTTAGCTAATCCTTTGGAAGTAATGTGTCAGAAGAGTCTAGTGCAATCAAGGTGCGACTGCTTTTCATACATACTAGAAAGATCAAACTAAAGAAGAGGTAGAACCTGCTTTGACCAATTTAGGAGGCGCTGCAATACACATGACCTGAGCTGACATACACTTTTCAAAGATATTAATTAGAGCTAACGTGTTCTAAAGGCTTTAAATCTTTGAGCACCTCTGCAGACTAGTTTTGTATTTTCTGGTTCTCTTTTCTAGAAGTTGATGTAGTGTCATCAGTGCCCCAGTACTGATGGGATTCATTTACATCACCTCTTTGCTAGTATAACTGCACCCTGTGCAAACTCCACTAGGGATGTTTCTGAATCACTGTTACAGCAAGGTGAAACTTCAGGTACAGAGAGGCCCTAGTCTGGGCTATGTCTACCCTGCGGTTTCAGATACAACTGCAGGAGTGTCCATCTGCCATAGCTAAACGTCACTGAACGAACACTGGTGCTCTCAGGAGGCATCACACAGCAGCTCCATCACCATGGACCTATGCTTCTATAGGAGATCCTCACTGAAGTTTGTGCTGCTGAGCTTCCTCTGCAATTATTTCATGGACTATCAAGGTCAATACCAGTCGAGGAAGACAGTCACAGCTTCAGCACCAGTGTGAACGGAACTTTTACGTGGTCTCTTCTACACAAACATTGTATTTGAACAAAACATACCCCAAACCATACCTGCAAATGGTTCCAGGCATAGTGGAGTCTCAGCGAACTCACGGAAACAAATGAACATCAACAGCTTTGTACTCACTCCTCACTCGCTCCTCCGTCCTTACGAAGAGATGCTGGGTCAGGACCACATGAAGGCTTGTCTTGTTTGGTTTGTTTTCCTTTTTTTAAATCTGACATCCCTAGAAAAAGAGACTTAAATTTGTTGCCATGACTACACTGCAACAGAGTGCCCTGATCAAACAAAAACTTAGATAAGATACAAGAAAAGAATAGCAAAACCAAAACAAAGGCAATGAAAAAAATACGTAAAAAGGCATTTACACATTTGAGTCTCCTCGTGGTGGTTTGAGTTCCTTGGAAGAAGAGCAGCTTTTCTGCTCCCTTCCCAGTGTTGTTTCACAGCAAAGGCAGCGTGCTCGTGGACAAGAGAAGCCTCCTGCTGCAACTGGTTAGCACTGAGTTTGATTTGTTTGTCAGACTTCCAAACTTGAACTTCCCTATGTGTGGACTACTGCCTACTTTGCCTCGCTCTGTGACTGCAGCAGCTCACTAGCAACTCCAAACTCGGGTTCTTCACTCGCAAAACAGAGAAAACCATCTCTGGGAAGCAGATTTGGGAAGTACAACTCTTCAGGTGCCGACGCTCCTCATTCATTTCTATCTCACACTGTAGATTTCTATAGCTCTGTTTTTCTCAAGTTCAGTAACTCCATCTCTGAGCAAAACCAAGTAACTGTGAGCCACAACACGCTACCAGTGGCAAATGCAGAAATGTCAGAGCAAGCAGTTTACAAGCAATTTTGATGCCTGATGTGTAAAGTTATTCCTTGAAACTCTTTGGCAAATATTTACAAATAAGTATTTTGTTTACAGCAGGAGAAAAGGGTTTTGTTTGCCATACGTCTTCCTTGCCTTAGCCAAAACTCATCTGCTTCCAGACATGACACAAACTATTTTCACTTGCTCCTCTCATGTGCAGATGGGTACATTGTCAGCACACGCTTGAAAAACTACTCTGTACAGTGTCACAAAGTTTAAAGTTTTGCAGCAAGAGGAGAGGAGAAAAAGGCATTTTGAACACTGTACAGTTGGAAAAAGCTATTCCTTTCATCTGTGGTCTGTAGCACAGTTAGCCATAGCTGGGATAAAGCGACGGGAACAGCTACAGCCCTGTAGCAGTTGACACCCACAGTGGCAGCGACAGCCTGGCACCCGGGGTCATCCATTGTTAGACACAGGCACAGAGAGATGCGCGGGGATGTGAGCTCAGATCTGGGTAAACAAGAGGGCTATTTTTAATTTGTTTTGTGCCTAAGACAGACAACAAGAGCTAAAATATCAAACCTGAGGTTCTGCACATGTCAACTGGTAGGAAACACGCTGCTGAAAAATTATTTTGGCTTTATGGGAGCAGTCATCAGAATTTCAGCCACTAACACTTCAGCTATATGGTAACTTGCATCTCATCCTCAGCAGACTAACATGTGCCAACAGCTGAATGGGCAAAAAAATGGGTTCCAACACACATTCCTTTCTTTTTTTGCTACCTGGGAAAGACTTAGAAGGAAGTTGGGGCCAATTACTGAGGATGAGTAGTAGAGGAAAGAGATATTTTTAAGTTCCTATCTTCCCCTTTAAGCACATGAAGCATCCAGACTTTTCTCACGCGTGCTTTGCACCCAGAAGCAATGCTGGCATTAGCCATAAACCACTGCATATTGGCTAAAGCTGCACTGACCCTCAAATAAAAACCCTAATCCATTGTAAATATCCAGAAGACACTCAATCTATTACCACCCAACTGCTTGTTACTTCCCTTCAGCTTCTGAGGAGTCTGTCTCTGTGGTACGGTCTCTAATCTCAGCTACAGCAAAACACTGATTAGGATGCGCACGTGAACATCATAGGAAACAAATATAAAATTGTCTTGACAAAGTAACTGAATGTATTTATAGGGGTGATATTGCTTTTAATTACCTGTAATTCCCAAAGAATTATTACTTGCCCAAAATAGAATAAAATATCTTTATGGATCCATAAATTATTGAGTGCAAGCTTCTCCCCCTCTCTCCTGCTAATACCCAAGGGAGTAGACCCAGCACAAGGCACCAGGGAATTTGCTGTATTTGACTGCAAGAGTGCTCTTTGTTCCAACATCGTCACTATTTTTGTTATAACTACAAAGATTGTATCAGTTCTCACAGAATGAATAAGGAAATCCTGTCCCAATCTGGATTAACCTTCAGACAACCACAAACATGTTGTGCTTCTCAGAAGCCACCTGTGTTTGTACACATGTGCATAGAAACACACACACATTGCCCACACACACCCATGTCATTTTATACCTCATTCTAATCAGATTTGCAGTTTGCTTCTTGGATAAGCATGGTTTAATTCATAAGAAAATCCTCAAGAGGTTGTTACAGGGAGGAGCAGGCGCAGCCCATCTATCTGTGTCACCATGGTATCTAGGCACTGTTATCTCATTTCAGATTAGAGCTGATTATGGAAAACATTTCCTTAGAAAACTTCTGGCCCTTTAGTGACACTAATGCCCTCTTCTGTGATATTCCCTGGGACTGTCACAAGAGCAGAGTTTGTCAGCACTAAGAAATTTACCATTAAAATTATAGAGCCATTTCCTCCTGCATGACTCCCACTTGGGAAGCTTTTCTGAGAGCCGTACTTTTCTGATCTTATTTGTATTGCTCCAGCAGTGAAAGGCATTATTGTTTGGAATAATAATAGAGATTGTACTGTTAGACCTACGGTACTTCAACTACACTTACACTTCTGCAACTTTTTCAAGCAAACAAACCTTCTTTCTCAGTCCCTATCATTCTCCATTCTGCCAGTACTGTACCACAGGAGAAATTCTTCTGGAAATACTAAAGAAACCTGCAGTGCAATGAGAGTCTGTAGGTAGAGCTTCTGTGAGACCAGGTGTTTCAGGAGTGGATTAGTCTCCTCATGGAACAGACAGGAAAAATCCTCCGCAGTTAATTTTTGCTAATACCTTGATCTGTGGCCCATTAATGAGCAACTTACTGCAAAAATTACCTCTTTACATTCCAAGTTGTTTTGCTTAGTTGGATGCGTGGTCCGTGAAAAGAATCTGCCAGAATCAGGCTTTCAACACACATATTTGCAATGACAAATACAAAATTCCCTTCCATTGATGTTCTTGGAGCTGTCTACAGACTTGCTGCTGCAGTAGCTACCACTAAATGCCACTAAGTCAGTAAATCCATTTATTGGAATAGTCATACAGAACTGCAGCAACAAAACACAAACGTAATCCAATTCAAACCCCTTCTAAGCAGAGGGAAATAAACATCCAGCTCTGTTCTCCATGAAACTTGAGTAAAAAAGGGTGGAAACTTAAGGATGTATATGGTAAAGAAAAGGCCATTCAGGAAACAATACAAACAAGCCCTAGAAACAACAGGAACAAGAAGGGGTTGTCCCAAGCACTTCTTTAGCAAAGCACTGAAAATACCCCTGGGACTGTCCAAGGCCCTTGATTCAAGTTACATCTTTCCATCAGCTCCCTAAAACACTCGGCAACAACATCTGGAACCCCCATCCAATTATAAGATGAAATGCAGGAGGATCAAAGAGAGAGTTTCCCAGCTCTCATGAGAACAAGCTGGAGCGTGGGATAATTAGCAGCTTCTGACTGCTGCTAACCACCTCTCTCTCATTAGCATTTTTCTCTGGCCTTCCCACCTGCACGAGTAGTCCCCTTTGCCTCCAGAGTACCAAGTTCCTCTCCATGCATGTCCCTCCTAACCTGCCTGGAACAACAGTTACGCATCCTAGATGTTTATAGCAGCTTCTCTTCTCCTCTCCCCATTAACCAGGGGCAAAACCTTTTGGGATTGCTTGGGAATAGGACTGAGGGGAAAGGAAAAAAAAAATGGTTCAGAGCTCTGGGGATCCTGGTGCATCTGCAGACAAGCAGGAGTCGCCAGGAGAGAAATACAGCTGAATAATAACAAAACAGTATTTACTTTGCTTCTTGTATTCATTCCCCTATGGCCCAAGGACTTCCGATCAGGATGAGCGGTGTAATTCACTGAGACAGAAGCATTGGCTTGCTAGCCCCCACCTTTTTCTGAGCTGGCTAATACACTGCAAGAGGCACAGAGGTTTCAAGTCTGAAAGGCACCTTAACAGTAGTGAGGAATCAAGTTGTCAGGAGCAAGACAGAACTGTGAGTTGCTTATGCTTGCAAAAGAAAGGTGGGATGGGATGCATCTCTGTCCTATGTGGGGAGCCTTGAGTTACATCACTGCATTGGGTTCCAGCACCTGCTCTTCCCAGGAAGAACGGCAGTCAGCAATTCTCCTCTGTCCAAGGGACTCAACTGGAGTCCCCCTCACAAACAGAAACAAGGCCATTTTCTCCACAGGCTGTGGCAATTTGCCACAAGACAGGGGTGTTTCCTCCTGACAAGTCAACCAACAAATGAGGCCTTTCCTTGATACTATGGTGCTCCTGTCCCATCACCGAGAGCAGGCTCACGTCACAGTCCCAGAGACAAAACCCATGGAGGAACCGTAGTCACACTGTCTACGGACAAGGGAAACAAAGTGGTTGGGCACACAAGGAATCTGCGTGCAAAGAAATAAACAAGCTGAACTAAGGGTGAAATGTTAACCAAGATCTGGAAAGCACTAAGATCCTTAGATTAAAGGTATCCTAGGAACATAGCTCAGCCAGCAACAGCGAATAAGGTCAGCCTTGGGACTGCACTCAATTTTATCATTAAAATCCAACTTTACATACAGTGACTCAACAAAAATATAATAAATCATCTAACAGTGTTGTCATGTGTATTTTGAGTAATTCTGCCTCAGAAACAGTACACTGTGTGGTTGCTGGAATGACAAAGCTCTGACCCCATTCTCCAGTCCAGGCTGTCCACTCCTGGAGCTTAGACAGACGAGCACACACCCCGGAGCTCTTCCAACGGCTGTCCCAGGCAAACCTACGGTCTCGCTCCTACCAAGGGGCCTGCAGGTCTGACTGGGTGCTGAGGTGAGCTACAGCCCCAGCCTTTTGGAACCCTCCTTCCAGAGCATCTCCTCCTGGCCGCAGTGCTCGTGGAGCGCCGGCTCTCTGACCGCCACGCAAAGGCAGAGGCCGTAGTCACCGAGAAGTCAGCAAAACCAAATTTTCCCCCTTGCTTGACAGGGACTTCTGAGCAAAACGAGGAGGGGATGAGCTTGTTTAGGCTACCAGGAGTTTCAGCGATCTGATGGGCTGGGACGCTCTGCTGTAACAGTCTCTAGCTCCACCAAATCAACTCTCGATTAGATTAGACATTAGATTCCTTTTCCTCCACCTCAGCTCCGAACTGCTTTTAAACAGCCAGCTTGAGAAAAGGCTTTTCCCTGTTGCCTCTCCCTCGCCAAGCAGCAAAGGCTCCCGAAGACACCAGCCCCGGCTGCAGCGGCGGGGCGAGAGCCGCGGAGAGGAAGGAGCGCTGGTACCCAGTGGGCAGAGGGATGAGGGCACAGCCGGCTCGGCCGGCCCGTCGCTGCTCGGGAACCCCCCGGCGGGGCCCCCGCTGCCGCCGCGGGTTGCTGGCAGCAGCCCCGGAGCCGCAGCGCTGCCGCCGGGGAGAGAGGTAATAAATAACCCGGGGAGCGAGGCGCGGAGCCCGGCGGGCGGCGCAGACTCTGACCTGAC
>JANHFX010015729.1:0-22675 GCA_027560015.1 Chloroceryle amazona
GTCCAGGCTCTCGCCCAGCTCAGGGTGCAGCCAGGCTCCCTCCTCCCGACACACTCCTGCTGCCACATCCACGGCTTCTCCCCGGGAATGATGACAGCAGATGATACAAGACCTTGAATTTAATTGCAGTGGGGGTATAAAAATAAAATAACGTTCAGAGTGATAAAGAACCCCTTTCATAAGCCACATTATTTGTGTCTATTTTCTAGAGAATTGCAGAGGTTCCTTGGGGGCTGGTCTGTGTTTTGCAATTCAGGGCCACAGCTCATTACAGGAACAGGCGCACGGCCAGGCGGCCGCTTGGCTGCCCATGAGCATCCCACCAGTACAGCACGGGAGGTGTCTGGCATCACAACCAGCCACGGCATAACCACAGCGAGTAACTCACCTTTCAGTTACCTGCTGGACCCTCGCTTGCCAATGCCACACACCCCCCCCCTCCTGCTCACCCTGGATATAGTGAGGGAGCTGTTTCAAACCCTCACACATGAGACAGACCACAGGGAAGGGTCTTACTGGTGGAGCCGGGAGGGGAAGAGGTGCACAACCAGCCTCGCTGGAGGGCAAACAGTGATTAAATATTTCTATCTCTTAATGCATTGATTCATCAAGTCAGAAAAGGGTTCTTTGAGAGTTTGAAGATTTATTTCAAGGTAATTCTTAATCAGCAACCCAGGTGCAGCTCAACAAGGGGCAGAAACCACTGCAAGGGAAGGTCTCAAAAGCCTCACCCTGGCGGGGACCTCCCCAGCCAGCACAGGCTCCGGGAAGCTCAAAGAGCCCTGCAAGAGATTTATATCCAAGGCTTTCTAATTAAGTTTCTCCTGTAAAGGATTTAATTTTGGACAGCATTTTTGCAGGAGAAAATTAAATGACGCTGCTTAAGGAGAAACAAACTGCACTATTTCTTACCAGCCAGAAGAGAAAGATTCTACGCCCCTTCCAAAACCTGCACAATCCGACTGAGGAAAGCTGCTGCCCACGAAAGCTGCTGCCCACGCCAGCCTCGGCATCACCATCCCTGCACCGGCTCCTTGCCTTGCTTAGGAAAAAACCCTCCCACTTCAAAAGCATGGATAACAAAACCAGGGGTGTGCCCAACAAGTGCTGACCCAGGTGAGGCCACTGGCCCTGGAAGCACTGCCCAGTTTGGCACAAGGTCCCCCTTGTGAGGGGGTGCTCTGCAGTGCTCCTCACGTGCATTAAGGCTGCACCTACCTCTGCCTGAACTGGGACAGACCTTCTGGGTCTTGACCTCTGCAAACATTTTGGTGCCACCAAATCACAGGTGTTCAAACAGGCAGTGCTGCTGATAAGTGCTGCACACCTTTGCTGGGTTTATGCCAAAGCTGAGGGCAAACCAGCCTCCCCCATCTCTTGTTCAGGATCGCAGAAGCACAGAGTCACTGAGATTGGAAGACACCTTTAATATCATTAAGTCCAGCCATTAAACCAGCACTACCAAGTCCACCACTAACCCATGTCCCTCAGCACCACATCTCCATGGCTTTCAAACCCCTCCAGGGATGGGGACTCCACCACTGCCCTGGTCAGCCTGGGTCTGGGAAGAAATTTTCCCTAATATCCAACCTAAACTTTCCCCAGCACAAACTGAGGCTGTTTCCTCTTGTCCTGTCACATGTTCCTTGGGAGGAGAGACCAACCCCACCTGGCTCCAGTCTCCTTTCAGGGAGCTGTCGAGAGCATTTTATGATGGTGCAGAGCTGGGAGCAGGACACCTGCCCAGCAGAATCCCAAACCTCCTGCAATTCAGCCACCTAAAAACAATATTTCAAAGTGACAGTTTTAATTCTAATTCAGCCAACTGGAGGTTACAAACCAAGTGTTCTTCCCTCCTCCCTGCCTCCCCTTTCTTCAATGAAATCCTGTTTTCTGAAGGGAAAACTCAGAGAAGTTTTGGATGCTTCTGGCTGACTGGAAAGCATCAAGTGGCCCCAGGGCTGCAAATACAGCATCCCATAGTCCATTGAATCCATTAGCTTACTTATCAATATGAGATTAATTATTCCAGTTCACAGGATATCTGGTTATTTCTTAATGCTCCAACTACCACATCTGAAAGAGCCGAGATGCTCTTGCCTTGGCTTACTGGATGAGCTACTCCTCACGGTCACTGCCAGCTTGTAAGACACGAGCAAATTCCTCCTCTGGGCTCACAAACTAAATGACAAATAAAACCCCATTTCAGGAGCATCCACTGATGCCTGAGCTGATGAGGTCCTCTCCTGCAGCTCCATCCAGGGAGGAGAGAGGGCTGCAGTCTCGCCTCCACCCATGACTCTAAGAGTACGAGCAAGTGCACCTTGAGTTTGGGTTTCTGCTGCCACATTTGAGCAGGAAAGGGAGGAGAGGGACGGGAGAAGGACGGAGCACAAGAACAGGGGAATACAAGAAATCGCACGCATTCTGTTCCCGAATCCTCCAAACGTGACTCACTTTGCTCTATTGTGACAAACTGAAACGCCTCTGAGGAGTTCATTTCACGTCTCATCCATTCTCTGAATAATGGGAAAATCCCTCTTTGTTTCTCTAAGATATCAGCACGCGCAACGCGCCACGTACACCCGCTTCCATTAGACATAATGGAACGAGATTGTCCCCGAAGTTGTTTTCAATTGCTTGAGTGCATCCTTCATTTAGGGAAACAAGAATATATGAGCTGCTCTACCCCAGCCAATGGGAGGAGACAATCTTTAAGCTGAAGGCAGGGCCATTTGTTTCCTGGCTTTGGCAAGGGAAGAGGGTTGGTCCTTCCTCTCCCCAGCTCCAGGACTGGGTTATCCACAAGGCTTGGCCATCCTCCTAGGGAAACCCAGGCTCCTGCCAGCACAGAGCCATGGGTGAAGCTGGAGGTCAAGCTGTCCTCCCTACGTTTCAAGCTGGGGTGCTCCTATTAGGCACTGAAGCCTTGAGATGCTTATGCAACGTGCTGGGTGCTGCTCATCAAGGGTGCTGCAGGATGCACCTCGGATGCCTGTGCTTCCCCAGCATTCCACTGGGCTGTTATGCAGCACATAATGGTGACAAGTTGTACAGTCAAGAGGGCTCAGGAACTCGCCTGAGACTTCAGTGCATAACAAAAAAGCCTGCTTATCTGCCAAGGAAGGCGGATCCCCCAGGAATGCATGTTCTAGCTGGCTGCCGACAATCTACTTTGACTTCCTGGGACTAAAGAAAGTTTGAAAGCCTTGGAGACAAACCAGGCTGCCTTAAAGACACTGTCTGTGATAACGACCTTGTTAGCATTGCTAACACTGCTTCTGTATTCAGAAGGAACCGATGGGGCTTGGTGGGGGGGAGAAAGATGGATCACAGCAGCCAGGTTTTGAGTTTTGTTTTCTTAATTGACTGCCACCTTGAGATAGTTCCTCTTCCCAACATGGAGAAAAAAAGTCAAATCACAACAAAGCAAACAGCATCCTGAGCCTAGCGAATCCTTCTCAGCAAAGCCTTGGCTTGAAGCCTCCATGACACAGGTGCTCAAAGCAAAACACAGGCCAGAGCTGTGCTGCTGAACTGGGACCGCTGCTCCCAGAACAAATTCACACAAATGCTTGTCCTGCACCTGCAGGACAGGACAGTGTCACCCCCAGACACGATGGACACTAGGGACTTCAGGCTTTTCAAGTTTATCAAGTTTTATGTTTTCCTCTTGGAAAAAGTTTCCTCTTGGGCACTGGTTTTAAACTAGAACATGGTAGATTTAGACTAGACATTAGGGTGAAGTTCTTTACTATGAGGGTGGTGAGACACTGGCACAGGTTTGCCCAGAGAAGTTGTGGTCGCCACAGCCCTGGAAGTGTTTGAGGCCAGGCTGGATGAGGCTCTGAGCAGCCTGCTCTAGTGGGAGGTGTCCCTGCTCATGGCAGGGGGGGTGGAACTGGGTGATCTTTAAGGTCCCTTCCAACTTAAGGCTTTCTATGAAAGCATGTGATGGGAGCACAAGCAGAATCACAAACCCTGGCTCCACCCTCTAAAGCACAGAACCACTTTCAAGCTGTTCCTTTCACACTAAATATTGATTTTCTTTTCAGATTTACCTCCCCAGTCCTATAGGGAAGGAAGAGAACAACTCCTGAGAGCAGCCAGACCAGCAAGCACCACCAGTGAGTGGAGGCTCTCAAAGGGAGGCGATCCCAGGGCTCTGCCACAGCCAACATGGGCTTCCTGCTGACCCCATGCCCAAAGCCTCATCCCAGCCGTGTCCTAACCTCCAGATAGATGAGCTCAGGGCCACACTGAATCAGATGGTTTTTTCCCCCAGAGCTGGCACTCAGCCCTCCCTCTACAGCTTCTCCTGGCTTGGTTTCAACAGCAATAGGTTTTATTATTATGCCTTGCTGCCCTAATCTCTCCACACTCAATTTTCCATTGACACGTTGACCCTCTGCTGTGTTTGGTAGCCCTTGGGCAGGTGGCATGCAGGACTTGGTCACCTGCCCACATGAAATGGGAGCTGAGGGGCAGGAGGGACACCCAACGGGTCCTGGCAGCATCTGCATGGACACAGCCCCGCAGGAGAGAGGGGGCTGGGAAGTTTCTGAAGGGAGCAGAAAGACACAGAGGGGGAGACGGTGAACAAAAGGAAAGCCAGGGAAAGCAAAAATGATGCAGCACAAAGAAAGAGAAGGGTCAGGGGAGAGAAAGAAGAGAGCAGAAGCAGCAGAAATTCGGCTGATGGGGTAGGAAACGTGACGCCAACACGTGAAGATGAAACAGCTGCGGGGCACCAGGATGAGGCACCGGCAGGGCTGTTGTTGCCTCGAACTGGGGAAACTCTCCCGGTTCCAGGTGTCACCAGTCCAGCCCTGCCTGGCTCCTGGTCACCCTTCCACGGCCGTGCTGGGACACCCAGCAGAGAAGCAGGGGAAGATGCAAACAGTTTTGCTCCGAGAACTGCAAAGGCTCATTTCTGCTTTCTATTCTGGTTTCTACTCAAACAGGCTGGGCAGAGGGAGGAGGTTGTCTCCAGCTCATGCCCAGGGTTTCAGCCCTGAAAAGTGGATTGCTCCTAGGAGAAGACCCACCTCAAAGCCAGCATTACAGCTCCAAGCACCCTGTCCATCCATTTCAGGCTGCAAGGCAGGGACAGGAGCTGGACACCACCTTCATTTTGCCTCCAACCCAGGATTTTTCCACCCCTCCCCTAAAAGAAGAGGATGCAGAAGGACAAGCACATCCCTAACCTACAGCTCCCAACTCAGCTGGCACTGGCTGTCCCCAGAAACCACCTCACTCACTCCCGCTGGCTTCACCACACCATCCCAACCCACTCCATCCCAATTTTTATTTGCAAGGACCATGAGGAAGGAGGAGCCCTGCTGGGGGTGAGAGCGAGGGGATCAGTGCCAGCCTGGCCCAGCGGGATCTGGGGAGGAGGAGGAGGAGGAAGAGGACAGCGCTGGCTCGCAGCTGCCTGCCGAACACAATGCAGAGATGGAGAATGGCCTGTGATTACAATTTGAAGGGCTTCTATGCACTGAAAGGGAACTGATTCAATTGTGCCGCAACTCCTGAGAAGCTGTCAGCAATCAAAGCGCTCTCCCCACTACAATCATCAGAGGCAGGGTGCGAGCGAGAGCAGGGAGAAAGTATAGCTTAGGTGATGGCGAGGTAGAGCAGCATGGCTCGTTCTGCAGCTGTGATTTCCTCCCCCATCAGCCCCGTCACAGGAGGCAGGGACCAGCAGGGAGACGGGGGCAGGGGGGCACAGAGAAGATGCTGGGTTTGCAAAATGCTACTCTGGCAAATGCTGGATACCACTGAGACCCCCCAAGCCACAGAACTCCAAGATTGGTGGAGTAGGAGATGCTGCAGGGGATGAATTCACAATGCCCATTTTGTGACCACTTGCCCCCATCACCTCCCCTGCCTGCATCACATCCTGGGCTGTCACTGGCCGCAGAAGCCACCCCACACACAGGCAGCACCTCCAGCCAGGCACCTGCTGCATCCCGACTCCCTTCCCTGCCTGCAGGTAACTTGGGTACAATTTTAGCCCCTTACATGCCCTCAATGGTTACAGCTCCCGCAGCCCAGCCCAGAACACATCCCTTCATTTGGAAATCAGAAGGGAGGAAGACAGAGCTGCCAGCCTTCACCCCACCACATCGAGATCCAGGCTGCTGGAAGCCACTTCTAGCACTTTGCTGCAAACCTCAGACCAGGCTGAGGGAACTTTAATGCAGACCAGCATGAAAGCTCTCCAGCCCCTGCCCTTCCCCTTGTACCCCACTGTTCACAGGGGCTGTGGATACTCTTGGGGTGTATTCAGATTGGGGAGGTGATGAAGCAGACGCCACAGAGCTGACAGGCATCAAAGACAACTGCAATTCCAACCCCTGCCCAGCACCAGCTGCCTGCTGCCCCCAGGACCCAGCAACACCAGCAGCTTGGAGTTGCCCACTGCCACTCATGCACAACACTCAATTTGCAGAGCTGGAAAGCAACCTCGAGAAGATTTCAGGTTTGGGAGCTGCAAGAGATAGGGATTTCATCTGAAAAAAGGCAGCACCATGCCAGGAACGCTTGCTTTGCCACAAGCTCCCCTTAGCCACTAATGCCCAAACTGAGCCACTGGTGTGCTCAGAGCAGGGCTGAAGTCTACACAATATTCCCGAGTTTATCCCTCGCCCATGGACAAACCCTTCGCAGACAAAAGCAACCCCATAAAAGCTTCATCAGGAAGGATGGCGCCAGGACACACGTCATCTGCAGACCTCCCTGTTGAGCCAACTGAAGGGTTTGTTCAAGCTTTGCAGAACTATCAGTAAAGAAAACGCAGATCTCCAAAGCCCGCTCGAAATCAGCAAAATACATTATTTGCATGTTGGTAGGTAGAAGCTATCCTATTATCCAAGGAGATTATAATTACCTCATTTGCCTATTAAAAGGATGCTGTGACAATATTTAAGTTAGAATGCTCTGGTTATTTGCTAAAAATTATGTGGTAGCAATCAAGAGAAAATTTCGGCTGTAATACAGCCAGAGCAATATTGCTAGTAATTTGTGTAACCAATAACAATTATATTTAATGTATCAGCCAACATGCTTAAATATGGGGGTTTATATACACATACATAGATACATGTGTTGATGGGCAGTGTGGGCTCACTTTGCTCTACTCCAAAAACTGAGCCCTCTGAAGCATCCTTCTTCGTTAGTGCAGCATGAGACGCAACATCTCCACAGGAGGGTATCTCCTGGAGAGCCTGATCCACACCCTGCCCATCGGATGCAGAAGATAAAGTCTCCCATCAGCTGATGGCAACCTGTACCATCAGAGAAGAATTCACCGAGCCCTATGGGAGACTGGGGGTGAGAGGATGGGGGACAACACAGTTTTCCCTTCTCTACAAGCCCACCTTGGAGTCAGTATCTCTTCAACCCTGAAGTTACTGGGGAAAATGTCCTGGACTCTTTCACACAAGGCTTCTGTGGCTCAGCCCCTAGGGTTTAGCCTCTAATATGCAGCCCACCCCATTGTGCAAGGTGCGAGGTTTCTTTTCTTCTGAACAAACAAATAAATAAATTCTCATACATTTTTACTTGGCACTGCCCTCAGAAAATGGAAATCGAATTACTTATTCCTTCCAAACCCAAACTGCCCCTGTCAAGCAGTGAATAAATCATCACTTCTAAAGATACCCTCTCCATGATAAGTGCATGATGGGAGCAGCATCCCATTGACCTGAGGACACTGGGAGCACCAGCTGCAACCCCTTTGGTCTGTGTCACTGCCTCCCAGCTGGCGGGTGAGCCCAGGAGGGATTAGCAGGAGAGCCCAGCAGGATGATGCATTTCCCCAGCTAAAAGCAGCCTTTGGGAGCACAGACACCAAACCTCAATTGCCTCTCCTGCTGTGGCATTTCACCTTGCAGAAAGGAGGGAGAGGATGGGGAGAAGCAGGAGGGATGCAGACGAGGATGGATGTTGCTATTCAAAGGTGTGCCTCCCATGTCCTACCCCTCCTGAGAAGTCCATGAAGAAGCTTGATTTATTTGTAGGAAGCAGGGAAAAAAAAATTAAAAAAGCAATATTATGGCCTGTTGTAGCCTTCCAGCAGTTGGAGTAGGGGAGAGAGCTGCCACGTGAGCAGCTCGCCCAGAAACCAGCTGCTCCCGAAGACGCAGGCAGGCAGGAGAGACCACAGCAACCAGGCAGCACAAGCCCCCTGCCCAACACAGCTCTGCTAATTTCATCTGGGGATGTGTGCTCCATTTTCAGCCTGAATTTATCTAATTGCAGCTTCCAGATGCTGGATACAGATAGTGCCGAGCCTGCAAGGTGGGAGGCTTTGCTCTGAAGAGCTGTTTTCCCAAATACAGAGAGATGGTCAACCAATGTTTTTTCCAAGCTGTCTTATGGTAGAAGGGGCACAGCCATTTGCCTTCAGAATGAGCTTCTTTTACCATACAAGAAAGTAAATAATATTTCCCAGGGCAGAGCAGGCTGTGTGCCAGCCTCCCTCTTCCCTGCACACAGGACTGACCACTGGGGACTCCACCACTGCCCTGGGCAGCCTGGGCCAGGCCTGAAAAATCCTTTCAGGGAAGAAATGTTTTCCTCTGTGGGCAACCAGCTCATCCATAGCTCTCCCCATCTTCTGGGGGTCAGCAGCTCCAAGTAAGAAAAAAAAAAAAGCCCTTCCAAGTCACACAGGGTGTGAACTACCAGACAAGTGACATCAGAAGCACAGGATGAGGTTTCTCCGAAGTTGCAGCTACTGAGCAAAACTTGTGCATCCCGGACACCAAGCTGATTTCAGCCCGTCTGGTCTGAAAAGGCTCCTTAGCTCAGGTACCAAACACTAACACAATTCCCACTGTCACCGCCAAGCTGAGGCTGCTTTCCCAAAAAGCTGTGCAAACAGTAAAACAGCTGCACTATTAATTTTTATTCTTCTTATTTTAAAAAAGCAGGAGACTGTGGCTCTAGGATGGCAGAGCTAAATACTGAACGGCAGGAGAGCAGGAACTTCACT
Organism: Chloroceryle amazona; assembly: GCA_027560015.1. Classification (NCBI taxonomy): domain Eukaryota; kingdom Metazoa; phylum Chordata; class Aves; order Coraciiformes; family Cerylidae; genus Chloroceryle; species Chloroceryle amazona. Next base: position 9,005 of record JANHFX010015729.1, read on the forward strand.
TGGAGTCTAATTAGGGGTCAGCCAGTATAGAAACCAGCAAAGTGTAATCTGAACAGGTCGAGACAGCACAACTTCCTTAAGGGATGGTGGAAAAGAGGTGTGCTAAGCAACCTGGCAGCATTATCTGCAAAAGTAAGCCTTTAAAATAGATGAAGGTGATTTAGAGGGTCTAATTTCAGCGGATTTTCAGAGAGCTTATGATAAAAGTGCTTCATAAAAGATTAAGGAAAATAAATGGCTACCCAGTAAGGGGCACAGTCAGGCAGGGATTACAGCTGGCTGGGCAAAAGGAAACAAAGACAGTGCTTCCCAAATTGAAAAGAAGTTCACAAGGGCCAACTGCATCGTGGAAATGCTGCAAGAAGCAGAGAGCAAGTCGCAGTTTGCTGAGGATCCTGGGGAGCTTCAGTTTGCTGTGGCTACGGGGGCCCAGCATCTCCAGCTGGATTAGACACCGTGGGAGGCAGATGATGAAATTCTGCTCAGGCAAGTAAATGTCCTGCAGGCTGCACCGCTCGCCAGAGGATGGTGGATGTACCGAACAGCCACGCTGATCCTAGATTGTACTTGATTTGCCTTTGATGCTCTGACAGAGGAGACTCCAGAGTCACACATGATAAAGTCACATCCCTGCAGCAGGATGTTATCAAGAGCCCTGGCTGGTGCTGGACCAGGACAGAAGAGAGAGAAGTGCCTCTGCTGGCAGAGGGATGGCAAAGGAGATTGCAAAGCTTCTGCTTCTGGTAACAGCTAAGCCAGCACAGCACGGTGGTACCCGCAGGGAGCAGGGCTGCTGTTCACCAGCTACAAACCCAGGGACTGTGCTGTCCCACAGCAGTGGAGATGGTGATGGGAGGTCTGTCCACATGCATGTGGGAATGAAAAAGCTACTCAGGGAACATATGAAATTTAGAATCATAGAATTGTTTGGGTTGGAAAAAACCTTCAAGACCATCGTGTTCAACCATTAACCAGCACTACCAACTCCACCAACCATGTCCCTCAGCACCACATCTATATTGCTTTTAAACCCCTCCAGGGATGGGGACTCCACCACTGCCCTGGGCAGCCTGGGCCAGGCCTGAACAACACTTTCAGGAAGAAATTTTTTCCTCCTATCCAACCTAAACCTCCTCTGGTGCAACTTGAGGTCATTTCCTATCACATGTTCCTTGCAACCCCACCTGGCTCCAATCTTCTTTCAGGGAGCTGTCAAGAGCAGTTTATGATGGTGCACCACTTCTCGACAAGCTGCAACACCTCTCCAAAGAAAGGCACACGGGCACAGAAAGGCACAGACTTCGTATTGTTTTCTGAATTTGGTGAAACAGGCGCTCACAGCCTGGCCAGTGCTGAGATTCTTCCCAGACAGACCCTTCATCTCCCTCTCCCAGCTAGATTGCTGCCACCTCCGCCCTTCTCATCACCCGAAGACCTGCCATCAGCCAACCCTCCCCTCCCCGCTCCAGGAAAGCTCCAAAATAGGGAGTTTCACAGCTTTTCAATGCTCCCCCCACCTGCTATTTCAGTAGAGAAATTGGGCTCCCAGACTGACTCCGAGGGCTCCTTCCCCCCAAGTGTCCCTGCCAGGAGCTGCCCGTGGGGATGCAACACACACACATTCCTTCTCCAAACTGAAAAAGGGGACTCCAGCCACACACACACCTACTTGCCTCCAAACACCAAGCTGCAAAGCCTCTGAAGAACGACTGCAGGCAGGATCACACGTGCAGCCCACTTTGGAGGCAGCCCTGGAAGCCTCTCAGCAAATATTTGACATATATTTTTGGGGAGGTGTTTGGAGGGGGCTGCCAGCTCATGCAAGCAAGTTAAATTGAAGAGAAGTTGGTTCAGTGCTTTTCATTAACAGGCCTCCAAGGCAGGTTGGAAAAATAATATGTAATTCCCATGTGTAAGGTAAAAAGAAAAGCAAAAAAAATAAATAACCACCGGTTTTCTTCCTGTGAAGCAAACAGAGAGTAAATCAATCAAACTCCGCTCCCCCATGACAGGGGAGGACGCATCGCTGAACAACGCTCATCGCTCCCCACTGGTGATTTCTCATCTCACCCGTGCTAGGAAGACCTTACTGAGCGGTGGCCCCGGGGCCATGGCAGGCGATGCAGCCCCCCCCGACCCATCCCACAGGCCTCCGGGCTCTGCAAAATCCCCGGAGTGATGCACTTTGCTAACACCACCAGGAGAGACAAATCAGTCCTTGGGCAATTTAAGACCTTGCCATTTTTTTTCAGGGACCCAGGAGGGTGCCACATTAGCAGCCTCTACGCACCTAACGAGAAGCTGTTCAGCTAAAACTTCTGGAGAAACCCAGAGACAGAAAGTGTCCAGCTTCTCGGGGATTTTTCAGTAGGGAGCACTAATGACATCAATCAGAAAGCCAGTTGAGCTTCATACACCCACTATCTCATGGCACTTTTTGTCAGCATCTCTAGCAGCATTAAACAGTAGGAGCACGCTTCTGACAAATCCCAAGCAGTGAACCTCATTCCTATGTACAGAAAAACATCAAGCTGAGGAGCCTCCTGCTTCAGCACAGCCATTCAGCCCAAGAGTGGCTGTACACAGGCTGGCAGCCACCTGCACGACCCCCCTGGTCTCTAGGGCACCAGGGACCACCGCCTCAAACACCATAAAGCCAAAAGCAATGGTGAAGACCAGGCTGTGACTTCAGCCTGGAGACCAAGCAGGTAAAACCAGTGGTGTCACATCTCCATGGGAGTGCCTCTTTAAATGTGCTTGCAAGTAAATTCAAATAAATTCCCAGGTAACCACCTCAAACGGGACAAACTGGTGCAGAGAAGAGGCAAGATCATCCCACCTGCTCTCCTCGCTGCAGGTGCATCCCCAAGGCTCTGCAGCAGAGAGGCTTCTAAAAAAAGTCTAGAGGTTATATGGGACAAAAGCATTAGCATTTAGCCTGAGCGTGGAGTTGAGAGTCTGCTTTACACCCCAGAAGCATTGCTGGGTACCAGCACAGAGCCTGGTGGTGAGGACTGGGAAGAGACACTCTATGGGTCTAGCTGGAAGAGCGGGGGGGAAAAAGTCAACGTTCCCCAGGGACCCGCATCACCAAGAGCATCCCAGCAGGGAGCGGATCGTGCCACAACAGCTGACGCCAGCCCATGCTTCATCCTAACACACACAAGTGACGTTCCAAAGAGAAGGTGGCTGACATCTCCCTGAATCCCCCTCTCAGCCAGAGCCAGCAAACTACAGATCAGCCCAATTTATGCCTCCATGCGTGTCCAGCATCTACTGTCTCTGCAAACACTGCCAGGGAAAGCCCCTTCAAATGGGATTTCTCCCCACTGGGGTTTTTTCCTCCAGTACAAATCTATTTGAAAAGAAGATAAAGCATCTGCAGTTTGACTGAGGTTTTATTCAGAGAAAGCTCTGGCTCAGAAATAATTGCCGTTTGCTGTAATTGGTGAGATGCAGGAAGGGACTAGATACAAGTGGAGTCTGGTGCAATTTTGGGAGATTTGTTACGCTTAGCTCACTTCTATCAATTTCAGTGGCTCAGACGCTTATGACCTGTTGCTCAGCTTATTGTGAAAATGGCTTTTATTTACTGCACTTCCATTAAAAGATGAAATCCATGCATAGGGCTCACAGGGCAGAAAATCACAGTTTACGTCTCAGCTTATCTCCCTTCAGCGGCCTCAGCTCATTTTCGCCCTGGCTTGCTCCCAGCTGCTATAAAAAAGTATTTCCAAGCACTGTTTTGAGTAGCCAAGGCCCCTTCCAGCCCACGGGGCTAGAGGCACGTCTGGCCTTTAAGGGAGTGCTCAGTGCTGCAGCCACTGCGTCAGCCCAGGCGAGGAGGACGGAGATGCTACAGCACAGGCAGGCTCTCGGCTCCCAGGGCACAGGACATCCCGGGTCCCTTGGCAGCAAACTCAGACCTTGCTGCACTCACAACCACCCTCCCAGCCCCGGCCACTGCTGCTCTGCTGCCAGGCTACCAGCTCCTACCACCTGCAAGCTAAGGAGATGGACAAGGCAAGCGCATGTCCCACGCTGTGCTCCTGGAGGTCAGATTCCTGCTTTCCTGGATCTCCAGAGCTTCCCCTGATGCAGCTCCAAGCCTCCATCAGCCTTATGCGCTGCAGCACAAGCATAACCAGTGCAGAAGCAGGCTCAGCACCTCCTTCTGCACCAGCTCCCTTCCAGACAAGACACCAGAGCACTTCTCCCCAGAGCTGCAGCAGGTCACCAGTCCAGCCTGCGCATCATCAAGAACAGAGCAAGCAGCGAGGGGACGCAGGTGCCTCCTCCCGTAACAGCTCTTGCTTTGCACAGCAGGCACCACCAGCCACGCAAAGTGGTGTCAGGGAGGGAGGACAGGGCACGCAGGCGGCCAGAGTCCTTGCAAGAGGCCATCTGAACACCGGACACACCATCTCCAAGGGCAGCTGGAGATGGGCCCCAGCACCAGCGTGGAGTTGCTAAGGTTACCTCCTCGGCTGCTGAATTAGAGAAGCTGTCATTCTCGCAGAGATCAGGAGATGAGCGTGCCCATGGGGGAGAGGAGAGGAGCTTTCCACCACGCAGATCATTTTTAGAATGATAAAGTTAAAAATGAGAGGAATTCCTGTCGGGACAGCGTGTTATGGCCATCGGACTCAACAGCAGCATCCTGCTCGCCCACCACCCAGCCACTTACTGAGTCCTGGGAAGAGCTGTAGGCTAGAGAAATGTGTGGGGCGGCAGCTACCCCAGCTCAGAGAAGCAGCAGATCCTGGCCAGTCAAGTCCATTTACCAGTCCCCCACCCACCCATTTCTTCCACTTCTGACTTGGCACTGCTACTGGTCTCCTTTCCTCAGCGCTCCCTGCACTGTCGGGCTGCAGCAGGGGAGCAGGAAGGGAGCAGAGCAGGTGTGTCCCTCCCTCTCACCTCCACACTGGAATTCCAACAGGAAGCCCCTCCAGGTTCCTGCAACCAGTGAGTGAGGATGAGGTCCACGGAGGCCTGCCCACTGTCAAGGTTGTTTCACGAGGAAATAGCAAAGCCCAGAACAGAATTCCAGAATAGCTCCAAAGCCCGATATTTCCACCGGATGAATCTGCACGCTCGTGTCTGCTTCCTTCAGCTGCAGTACGGTAAAGAGCATGGGGGGGAAGCTCTTCCCCCAAACCTCAACAGAGCTAAGAGCTTGCGCTCACCTCCAGAAACCACATCCCAAATTCTATATACACAAGTCCAGGAGCATGCAACAGGACACAACAAGAAATGCACTCTCTTGAAGCAGCCCAGGAGAGCCTCTCCTGCTTTTGGGAAACAACCATGCATGGGCTGCCTGTCCCTTTGTACAGCCAGCTCCGAGCACCTTCCTGCCCATCTTCATCCCAGCTCCAGGAGTGCATGATGCAGAGAAGGCACGACCATCCCCATCCGTGGTTAACACTCAGATTCAGGAGTGCTGGGCAGAAGGACTCCAGGTCTGTCCCATTCAGTGTCTGGCACCCTTGAGAGAAAGCACAGAAACCATCCAGTCTCTGTGGCCAGGCCTTTGAGGAACAGCCTCAGCGTTATTCCTGGATGGCAGCGCTGCTGGCGTCTGACTTTGCTGGTTCAGAAAAGTTTAAGAGCAGCAGGATAAAAAAGCAGATGCAGCCAAAAATGCAGAGATCCCTGGAACTGAAGCACTTGCCAAGTTTCTCCCTAACGCTTCAAGACACCCACTCATCCTCCCCAAGGGCTTGTCAGACTCACATGGCAAAAAATACACGCTCCACACCCACCTGAGCCCAAAAGAAAAGACCCTTAAATAAATCTGGAATCCAGGGCTGGCAGGAAGACAAAAGTTGGGGGTGGAAGAGGAATTTTTGGTGTCTATTTTCTCTCGAAGGAACTGCCTGACAGCTCTTCTGCAGCAGACCAGGGCTCGTGGCCCTGTAACTCGCACAGCCCCCTCAGCCATTGGAATAGATTGCTTTTAATTGCAGGGCAGGTGCTCAGAGGCCTCTGGGTATCTGAGGGAGAGCAATGAGAATGAAAGCTTAATGGGAAGAAAAAAAATAAAATGAAAAAAACAAAGCTGTCACCACAAGATGGTGCATTTAGGTGGTCACAGGAAAGAAAAACATAGAATCATAGAATGGTGGGGTTGGAAGGGACCTGTGGAGAACATCAAGTCCAACCCCCCTGCCAGAGCAGGGTCACCCAGGGCAGCCCACACAGGAACAGAGCCAGCGGGGGTTGGAAAGTGTCCAGAGCAGGAGACTCCACAACCTCTCTGGGCAGCTTGGGCCAGGCTCCATCGCCCTCACGGGGAAGAAGTTTCTCCTCGTGTTGAGGTGGAGCTTCCTCTGTTCTAGCTTGTATCTATTATTCCTTGTCCTATTACTGGGCACCGTGGAAAAGAGACTGGGCCCTTCCACTTGACACCCACCCCTATGATATTTACAGACATTAGTAAGATTCCTCTCAGTCTTCTCAAGAGTAAACAGCCCCAGTTCTTTGAAGAAAGGCTGAGAAGAGAGCTGTTCAAGCCCCTTCATCATCCTCGTTGCCTCTATTGGACTCTGAACCCTGTCTCTCTTGAACTGGGGAGCCCACACAGTATTCCAGGTGTGGTCCCATCAGGGCAGAGCAGAGGGGGAGGAGAACCTCCCTAGACCTGCCAGACAGTTTTCTTAATGCACCCCAGGATGCCACTGGCCCTGCTGGCCACAACAGCACATTGCTGTCCCATGGAGAACTTACTATGCATTAGTGTCCCAAGAAAAGGTGGTGGGTGAGTGACCAATGATGCCATTTTCCCCCGTGGCCGAGAGGAGCTGCAGGCAGCTGGCAAGGGGACAGAGGTTTGCTTGGCACAGCCTCAGCAGACACCCCCGACCCCTGTGCGTATGCTGCGTCTGCAGGAGGTGCAGGAAGCCACAACCAAGCAGCTGGGCTGGGCCAGGGGACCACAGCTTAAACTGCTGAAATGCAACATGGGCATGAGGAGCCACTCACTGGAAGAGGCTGGGATGAAGCCCAAGCTGCTACAAGTCCCCAGAACCACCAGGCCATTCCCCCTCCTGACACTGGTGTTTCCTGCCCACTCTCCACCCCAGCCCAGTTTCCCCAGTGCTTGTGGAGGAGATGAGACAGCAGGAACTGACAATCCCTGCAGCATGGCTGAGGAGCAGAAGCCGCCCAGAGCTGGCTCCAAAGATGGCCAGCTCCAGCCTCCTCCTCCTCACATCCCTGAGAAGGTGCTGTGTGGCTAATCCATTATGCTGATACTTGCTAATCAGCCGTGAAAAGTCTGTTTTCACAGACCAGCTCCAACTGCAGCGAGCGTTGCTGGTATCAGAAGTGGCAAGAGCATCGCTCGAGCAGCAAGGATGGAACCAGCATGTGTCTTGTGCTGGGATGGGACCGGCGTCATCACCTCACCTCACACCCTTCCTCCTGCTGCTCCACTGGTCCATCAGCTGCCTGGAGGAAACCAAGTACCCAGTGGAGCACAGGACACCCCCTGCTCCCTCCACCAGGGCTGTGCAGAGCTTGCCCTGCCCAGCACAGACCAGTAACACCAACAGGAAGCACTCATTTCAACACACTGGATGCAGGGTCACCTGTGACAGACAAAGCCAGCAGGACCAAAAAGTGCCTTCCCTGATCTTCAGGGGATCGACAGTCTCATTTGACTCTGGCCAGGGAAAGTTTTGTTGAGAGCTGTCTTTCGTGCAAACTTTATTTTTCTTTTAATTTTTTTTTTTTTTTAAATGTGTCAGTTTAAGATTGTTAAAATACTTTCATCTTCAAAACAGTGTCACAATTCCCCTTCAGCATTTTCATAACAATGCTGCGATTTTGGCTTCAAAACATCTTTCCAAACTTATTGTTCACACATTCGCCGAACTTTAAAGCTCAGAATGGAGAAGCTGTGATGAAACTGGAACAAGCTGCTCTTTGAATAAAGACACGTTTTCCTTTCATCTAGTGCTAATTAACAGAAGCATGCCTCCCTCTGCACCGGCCCCTGGTCAGCACTCGGCATGTCCGTGAGACCTCAAAGAGGAACTTCCCTCTCCACTCACTGCAGCCCATCTGTGCACAGCACAGCCCAGCACTCCCACCAAGAGAGGGACTTCCCAGCAAGGTCAACTTAACGGAGATGCAGGAGCTGACTGGGAGCTGCTGTGAGAGCCTTTCAGCTCAGTCAGGATGCGCAGGTGGAGCAAACCTCCATGGGATGCTCCAGGGACCTGTGCCCTGTCCCTCACCTTCTGCTGGCGGCTGTAGCAGTGGATCTTTGTGCCTGCCGTGAGATCATTCTCCTGGCCCAACCTTTCCCTGTAACTCAGTTCATGCCAGGAATAAAAATCTCCCTGGGCAGCTCCCTAACTGCTGCAAATATTTGCACAGAGTTGGAAAAACAAGAGCATGGAGAAGACTAAGGAAATGCTGCATGGCCGTTACCAGCCAAATTAAAGCTGCAGCTTGTTCCCCAGTCAGGCCAGAGCACCTCTCCTCTCACCCAGGTCTCACAAGCCCTCCAGCTGCCACAGCCAAGGCAAGAAGCACCATTTCAAATAGCAGCTCTTCTTAAATCTAAATTCTTCCCCACCCAACATCAGTACAAGAAGAATACTAACACCTGCTGGTTTGCCTTTAGGTGCCTTCAGAGGAGTTTTGTAGAGAGATGATCAGAACAAGCAGCGATTAAAACCCACAGCTCCACATCCACACAGAAAGCCTTGACCTTTTGAGCCACAGATAAACCCTCACCTTCCTTCCCAGCCCAGACCCCCTCCACAAGCAGTGATGGGGAGCTGGTGTCCCACACAGCTCCCTGCAGAGAGGCGCTTCAGGACACGGGGAGATTTGGGATACACCTCCCAGGGATGTGACCACAGAGCTGCTTCGGCTGTGGGCCAGGACAAGCTGTGTACCCATGGACAAATTTGCATCCTTCCTGCTGGAGAGAGGTTTCACTAATATAGTGGGTTAACGTGACTCAGGGCACACCCCAAACCATCCCTGAAGTCTGTAGAGCAGCAGGGGACAGAGCTTTAGGGAGGCAATGCATCTGGAAGGTGCCACAGGAAAACACCAAAGTGTTTCTGCAAAGGGAAGGCTCTCACAAGGCTCAACTTTTCTTCAGCATCCCCTACAAACAGCCCGCATCTCACCCCTGCACAGGCCCCAGGGCCGCCACGCTGGCTCAGCTGCCAGAGTGCTGCAAACAGGTTTGGGTTTTTTCTCCTTCTGTTTTGCTTTTAAGTGGCTCATTGCACCACGCTGTAAACCCCTTCACGGACAAGGAGGGAAAAGGTTTTACAGCAGTCTTTAAAGCGAGCCCAGGCAGCAGAGATAAAGCTCCCCCAGCACCCAGAGTCATGGGCAGCAGGCACAATTCCAGACAGCACACACACTCCTGGGGAGCAGAATCATCAAATTATTATGGTTGGAAAGGACCTCTAGGATCATCTGGTCCAACCTTCATCCCAACGTCTCCCTCACCACACCTCCAGCTCCCGGAGCTCGCATCCTGCCCAAATCCCAGCTCCCATCCCTGTTCCCACACGCCGCTGGGCCACGGCACGTTACAGAACAGCTTGTCAGCTAAACGGCGACGGCAGCTGCTACAAAAGCAGAATAAAATCGAGTACGGCAGCGTGTCTGTTGCACAAACTGCTGCTCAGAGAGACCCCCCGAGCTGGCTACGAGCAGCCCCTACAGGCAGCGTCCCCGACCTCCCTCCCAGCTGCCATGGCACCGGGTAATGGATTTCCTCCAGGAACACAGTGAGGACAACTGTGCTGCTTGTCTGGGGAGAGCAGAGACCAGAAGAGGAGGAAACGGCAAGCTCCGAGGTGTGGAGCAATGTAGCAGAGTGTGTGTCTCCCAGCAGCTTCAGTCTCTTGAACTGTGTTAAAGGCAAGGCTGCCGTTGATCCAGTACAAGGCATGAAACCGCAGTGACTAGAGCAGGAATGGCCACAAAGCTCTACTGCCTTTTGGAAATTCAACTATTACTGAAGGCTTTTCATAGCCAGGATCTACAATCTACACTGCCCACGTCATGTCCCATTCCTGGTGGCCTGAGGAACCATCTCAACGAGGTCCAGGGAAGGAAGCAAAGCTAAAGGACCTGCAGGTGGCAATACCTGTGCTCCTCAGAGATGAGCGTGAGAAGGGTCAGAGCCTCCAACCCAGTAGCAACTGGACAAAAAGGCAGCCGTGCTTTTGAGATGTCCCTGCTCCTCCCTGGCAGCACCCACAGCAACTCCCCTACTCAAACATGACAAAATAGCCTCCCTTGCTGGAGCGCTGGCTCCTGCTGAATCGAGGACCTCAGGCTGGCAGGCGCCATGCGCCCTGGATCTCCTGTGCACCAGGATGCATTTAATGGGAGCACATAAGAGGCTGGTTTTGATTTTACAGTTTGTTTATAGCATACATTTGAGGAGCTACACAGGATGGGAAAATACATCCCATAAACAAACTGCTAAACAAAACCGGCTAAGTGTGCACCACTCCAAACAAAAATAGACTCCTGCTAACCTCTGATTTTCAAGCATATGCCTCCGATGACAGCTTCATTTGGTGCCCCTGCTCCCGCTTTCAGTTCTGATTTTTAGGCTCTGTCACCATCGACAGCAGCTTCAGACACCTCCCACCACCCCACAGCTCCAGGTGAGCCCAGAGCAGATGGAAATAAACCCAACTGGAGCTGGGGACCACCAAGGGTGACTGAGGCAGGGGGCTGCACCATCCTTCCCTGGGTGGCAGGCAGCAGCAGCCTAGACATTGCCAAAGGCTGCAGGATGGGGACATGCCATCAGCTGGCTCAGGCGCTGTCTCTGTGGGGACGGAGGAGGACACGGGGTGACAAAAGACTTGCACACCAAGTATTTCAGGCAGCCGTTTACAGCCTCCCTCCTGAGAGCTGCCCCTGCAGCAGCCCCTGTGTCCTTCAGCTGAACTCTGCCACCCTGCTTATGCCCAGAAGCGATTTCTCAAGTGCTCAAACTTTATCACCTCCCTCCTTGGGGCTGCACAAAGGGCTCCTTCCCCTGCCATCGCTTTTCCTTGCCAAGATCCAAAGCTGTTGAAGCTGCTCGAAAGTAATTCCCACCCACTCCTACTGCCCCAGGAAGAACATTTCTTTGCTGGTTTTGCATAACAAACAGCTACACGGTTTTCCCTTTCCTCCTGAGAAACCCTGGCTTAGAGGAAAACACTCAGCACAGTAGCGTTAGTCCGAGACCAGACTTCATAAAGTCCCCCCTGCGAGGGGGGACGGGGGGATGCGCTGCTGCAGAGATTAGACCGCAGCCCTTACTGATAGCATTCAGTCACCCTGGCAGGCTGCAGCACTCCGAGTTGGTAAAGCTCCTTGGGAATCCTTCAAGATGAAAGGTACGGCGTGATACGGATGTATTCTATCCCTGGGCTTTGTTACAGCACACATTTCCTCGCACGGTTTTATTGCTAGAACACAAAGTTCAGCCGAAGCCCAGGGGCTCTTCAGGTGACGAATGCACCCCTGCAGCCCTCCCTGCGCTCCGTGGGGGATGACAGATGCTGAAGCCCCTGATAGGAACACGGTAGATGAAGCAGCCAGCATCCTTCCAGCAACAGCGGGCAAGGACCTGCCTCCACAGACACGGCCAACGCCATCGCTGCTGGATGTGCCTTCAACATGTCCCACTCCCCAGTGCACCAGCTGGGTTCCCAAAGTGCCACTGCTGTGGTCAGCTCCTCTGCAACATCCCTCTCTTCAGCTGGACCAACCACATGGCCGAGAGGCTCCCATCGGTTGAGTATGTTAATCAAGGGGTACCCAGTGCTGGCATCCCCAGGAGACCCTGAGCTGCCCACCTCCAGCACCCCCTCCAGACAGGAGATGATGGGAGAGGTTTGCCATAGTCAGCGGGTGGCCCTGGGGCTGGGAGATCCCAGGCCACACTGGAGCTTGAACCAGCAGAAGCACACAGTGGTAAATCCCAGCATGCTGCTTTGGCTCAGGCTGTCTCTCCTGCACACTCCTGACTGTTCCAGGGAAGGAGGGAAGGAAGGAAACAGTTTCTGCTGTTTTTTCAAAGCCTAGCTGATGGTCAAAATGCTCTAAATGAGTCTGAGGACACAGCCTGACCATGAACTGCTGAGTCTGGGTAGCATGGAAAAGAGGGAGAGGAATGTGGATCCACCTTTTGGAAGACGCTGCCAACTTTCTCCTCCTGGGCACTTCTCCCTGTCCAGCTTTCCCAAGATATTAGAGGTGAAGGAACAAGGAGCATGATGCCAACATGAAGGCTTTCAGAGAAGCCTGAGAGGAATTCCCTGGGCACACTACAGGGCAGGAAAGAGAGTTTAAACCTTTCTAATTTAATCAGATGAGAAGTATAAAGGACAAAAAAAAAAAAGTGTCATGGGGGTAGATGGAAAAGGGGCATATCAGGATGTCCCATCAAGCCCAAAGCTCTCCAGAGCTACCACCCATGCTGAACCCACCACACAGGTGACTCAGACCCAGCAAGCCAAGGTGAAGGATTCTCCATTTCCCTCCACCCCCACAGAGCAGCCTGTGCAAGGCAGTGCTGAGTAACCAAGACAGAGGTAGCAACAACGGTCAGCATCTGCCACGGGAGCTCCTTCACCCCAGGAAGCCCATCCAGGTGAGGAACCGCCCATGAGAGCAGATCTTGCTCTGGGTGCACACTGCACAATAGTTAGGTCAAAGGTGTCAACTGTTACCCCAGCTCCCATCAGACCCCCAGGCAGCAAGTGCAACAGCAGCATGGCAAGCGTGAGCCCAGGGAGAAGCTTTTCAGCCTCAGCACACAGACCTGGGGCTCCCTGGCCAGGGCAGACAAACAGCAGCAGGTCCAGGTCCTGGGCTGCAGAGAACACGCTCTGCTCCAGCCCTCCCTGCTCCCGCACAACAGCTGCCCCACATCTGCCATCACAATGTGCTGCTGACACAGGAGCGGTGCAGGGAGAAGCTGATGTCCCTGAGCAGTTGGCTAGAGGCAAAAAAAAATATTTCTCATGCTGTCGCCAACTCCTATTTTCTGTCACTTGATCCTGTATTTTAGGGATGTGCTGCGCTCCCCGGAACACCAATCGCTCGAGAACCAGAAAGAATAGCAAGGGAAGGATACAGGCTGCGAGTGGCCTTGGGACAGATGCAGCCGTGACTGCGGCAGCCACAGGCATGCTCTGCAATGCCAGCTCACGTTAGGAGAGTACCTCGCAGCCAGCAGCCCTCCGGGCTGGCTGGGGAGCCCAGCCGACGGAGCTGAGCCAAGGCAGGGCTCCAGCCGCTGGCGAGGCCACTCTGCTGCCCCACAGAGAGATAGAAGGGAGGGGGGAAAGGAAAAAGACCTGAAGTGTCAAAGCTATGAGCGCAGCTGAGCTCTTGTGAGCATGCTCATGGCCAGCAGCAGAGCTTGGAGCAGACTGGGGGTCTCCAGATGTTATACCTCAGTTATATGATCCCAGGGCCATAGGCTTTTGGGAGGGTGGGTTCATATGCCCAGTTAGTCCACAGGGTCTTTGCACCCCTCTGTAGGCATATCTCATATCTCAGACTAGATATAAGAAGAAATTCTTTACACTGAGGTTGGTGAGAGCCTGGCCCAGGCTGCCCAGAGAGGTGGTGGCTGCCCCATCCCTGGCACCATTGCAGGGGAGGTGGCCG
>JANHFX010015729.1:22775-37817 GCA_027560015.1 Chloroceryle amazona
TGTGAGGGTTGGGGGATGGGGGGGGGGGGGGGGGGGGGGGGGGGGGATATGGATCCTCTCACCCAAATCTGAGTGTCTACAGCATAAGACTGCTGTGTGAGCTAGGTGTTTCAGCTTGCATTATAGCCAGAGAAAGTTTAGCCAATGAAGCCTGGAAAGTAATCTTCAAGTAAAGTGGTTCCCACTTTTTCAAATGAAACACCCATTCCACTCTTGTGACTGTATTAATCTGTTCTCTGTTCTCTGTCATGGCAGCTTAGACACATAGCTCTCATGTGGACACTGAGGTTGTGGCCACCTAAAGTTAGATGAGGCCTCTGTTCCCTTAGTTACAAAAAAAACACTAAAACCTACACCATCAGGAGGGTGTAAGTACAAATCCATAGATTAGTTTTCAAACACAAAATTCAGAATACTGAATCTGATTGAACTCTTCTTACTGGGCAGTTGTCCTAAGAGGAGAAAGCAAGGCCTGAGTGACTTTTCATGCCCAAACTGCTAAATAAAACCCCCTAGACTTGTTCCTCCCCGAAGTCTTAACTTTTCTGCAGAACTCCCAAAGCTAACTTTTGCAGACAATTGTCTGAAACTGGGACCTATCCTTAGATAAATAGATATGGGGACATGGAGTGCTGAGCAAACAAAGCACCAACTTAATTTCAAGTGTAAAGGTTGGGAAAACCTGTGCTTGGCAGTTTGCTCAAGTTCGTTGTTTTTCCATAGTTTGATGGCCTGACCGTAATCTCGGTCAGGGCCAAAATTACATTACATTCATCCACTGTTAAAGCTTTCCTTTTGGATAATAAAATTCTGCCACCCTAGGAAAGCAGTCATGATTAAAGAAAAGCTCTGCTTGCATCATCTGTGCTCCATCATGATGGTCTGTCAGAGTGGATGTTTGAAGTGAACATATTCCTACCTTGATACACCTTCCTGTATTTTGTCTGCCTGCTGCTATAAAATAAGCTTATAAGGCTATAGGGCGAGAAGTTCATGAGTTGAAGAACCTAAGATACCCTGTTTTGGCTCCAGTAAATGTGAAAACTGAAGACAGGCTAGCACCAAAGCTGTGCAGAAAATCACTCTGTAAATTTAGAGTGGCTCAGGCATAGATGTGCAGCATTCAGGTTGATAGCATAACTCCAACTGTCAGTGGTTTAAGAGCATTTAAGGTTTTCCCAGTGTGTTTTTTATTCTGTTTCTCGTCAATCTGTTTTTCACACATGTCTGTAATAAGCGATTTCCCTCCTCCAGTTTATTTCCAGCCTATTCTTTGTCTCCTATTTCCATCTATTTCCCTGTTTCATTCCACTTTGCACTCTTCACCTCTTTAACCTCTTCTTCATCAGTCAGATCCTTTCTTCTGTCTATAGTCCACAGAGGCAGTCTATGACCTTATTGCATGTGGTCTCTCTGCCATCCTTCTTACACTGTTATAGGAAGCAGTCTCCAGCAAGAATTTTAATGAAAACCACTCTCAATAAAGTATTTCCTTTAGAATTTTCCTTTAAAAATATGTGAAATCCAAAGATTTTACACTAAATTTCATATGAGAGAAATAACATATCACTGATGCTTTTAATAGGATACCAGTGAAAATAGAAAGTTCGGGAAAATCCTGGATTCTAGATCTGTCTGTTTGTTTTTTCTCCATCCTGAGTTGTTAAAATAAAGCCAAAAATAGTATCTTTGATTATTTTAAAATAGTTTAGTTGTTTTCAGAATGACATTAGGATAGGGCAACAAATGAAGTTCTATATATGATAATGCTTGCTAACTATTAAACTTCTTTGTTACTGGGGTTAATTGGCAATAATACTTAATACTTCTTACCTGTGCATCTGTTTAAATAGATTTTAGTTTTCATATTGCAGTCAATTACTGTGGTTTTCAGAATGAAAGGTAAAATTACCCTTTATCTATTGATCTGAAATACAGAAAAGCAGAGAAAAGAAGAGCTATATATGCACTCCCAGTGTGCATTATTTTTCATCTCTGGTGCTGATAAAGCAAACACTCATTTTAGTGATAAATCAGCATTAAAGTGGGATGAATGGACTCAGATATTAAAACAAAGCCAGTATGAAGCCTTCTAAAAATAAAACCTCTCTTATAGTCTCCTAGATTACAGAGTATATGGGGACTTGTGTTAAGTGCTGAGATTTTACTTCAAATGCATGCCATACTCAGAGTATTTCTCATCTCATGAACTGGGGCACAGCTTATTACAGATAAAGAAGAAAAATGAAATGACTAGGCTGCCCAGTAGGGAGAATGCTAACTTAGAATTCAGCAGTCATGGATGCTTTTATCATCTCTGTGACTTTCAGCCCAGGCTCATCCCACCTGTCCACAAGTGTCTACAACCATGGCTTAGCTGCCTTCTCTTCTGGCTGCAGTGAGTAGAAAGGTGTGAACCCCTCTGGGGACCAGTTCAGATATGACTGGACTAAATTAAGTGGTAGAGGTGCTCACCTGATTCTCTTGTTTTCTTTTTTGTTTAACAGTACGGGCAGCTGGGTTCGAGCAACATCCCTGGTCCTGCTTATTTAGTTCTAACACACATCATGACAGGACTACTTAAATTGGCGTAATTAAACTAGTGTAATGCAAATAGAACATTTCAGTTAGAAAGAAAAAAGTATCAGCTGAATTTGCACATCATCCAGATACTGTTTTTTGCTGAATGTATTTATACACAGGGAGAATGAAGCCTTATAATTTCTGGAGGAACACTGCATTGTTTTTTTTCAAAGGGGAAGTGTCTTATTCGAACTTGTTCAGGAAGATTTTTTTCTAATTATTTTGCTAACTTCTCTTAGATTTCATTACTTTTTGTACACTGGATATGCCTGAAAAATGACTCCATCAGTACTCCAGCCCAGCCCTTGTGCCTCATTTGTCCTCCCTCAACTAGCAACTTGACTCTTCTGCTCATGCTTCATGCCAGCACTCTGCTACCAAAGCTGTCAGTGTCCCATTTAATCTGTGATAAATACAAACTGCTCCCAGCTCTATTTGCCTAGGAAATATCAGCCCTATCTGCCACATTTAAAAATGATCATCCCTGTTGTTAAGAAAAACAACAACTCAAAACACCACCCTTGACTTTTCTCATTACTTATGGACTGAAATTTCCACATCTGTCTTTCTTCAGTTGTGTTCTTGAGAAAGAAACCCTATCTTCTGTTTTCCTCCTCCCCAGTGAACACATCCTCATCTACTGTGACAGCTCATCTCAGTGTGACTACTCCTCTCTAGGTATTTCCTTGCTTCTAGCTGCAGGTCTTTTTATTTCTGCCCCTCAGTGTTTTATGCATAAAAAAGAACCCTTTAGCTCACTTATCCACCTAACCATCCTCCTCAAACACTTCTTTTTCATTTAACTTGTTTCAAATATTTTAGTTTTTTCTCCTTCCCCCTCTGTGAGAGAATTTAGTTCTTCATTACTGTGTATTAAATGATTCATTCACTGAGATATTTCATGGCAAATTTAATTTATCCAACACCATTGGTCTCTGCCTGTATCTCTTCATCCTGTCAGCCTCTAACAACTGTAAACTGCAAATGTCCGCTCAACTAAAAGTTTCAGCTCTGAGCAGGAAATGTCTTTGACTCTGAACACATTAGCAATCCCTTTAACTTAAATCCATGTTCAGAAAGCCTGGGATCCCAGAACATTTGACTCTGAATTAGTCTTTTGAACCCTCAAGTTTTTCTTTTGTTAAATTTATTGATTGCTGTCACTTGCACATAACTAACATATTCTTCTGCTTTGATTCAACTTCTACTGGAAATTCTCCTTTCACATGTTCATCACTTCTTGGTGTGACAAAATTTGGTGCTTTTTCTCCATGATGTTTTAAAATCCCAGTGTGCTCTGTTTGAAGAGCTGGGGGCCTGGGAAAAGCCTTCAGAGGACCTGGAGGAGACTGGGCATGAGCACACTTCCAGCCTTCTTAGGTTACTGTCCCATACCACCCTGGAATATGAACTGCTTCCAACAGCTCCACATTAAATCCATTTTCATCTTTGAGTGCATGAAGGACTGAGCTTTCGGACACACATCACTTCATCTCCCATCACTGAGGCTGAATGTAATTTACTCCTCCGTGCCCTGGCTCAGGACCCTCTGTTTTCATGCTGGTGATATGCAGAGGAGGGTGGAGGATCCATGATTTTTCCCATTCCAGTACAGGAAAAATCAATCCCATAGCAAAACCAAAAGACAAAGCTCAAGACATCATCTCCTAGGAAGTCCAATTCACTGCAAAAATAGGATTGAAACATGCAGGAGACTGGCCTTTTGAAATTTCAAATTACAGTTGATCATCCTTCTAGCTGGAGGGCAGTGGGGATTTGAGACTCTTCGTGATGATGAGCAAAATAATGCTTCTTTACCCTTTCCTCCTTGGGTTTAATTCCCCCATCGATAATGCTAACAGCTATGTTGTTCTTAAACATTGCACGCCATTGTAGGCTGCAGATTCCAGCAGCCTGCAGCTCTACATGGTCCTGGGACCTACCTCCCAAAAGTTGAAGATGATCTGAAGCCTCCACAGAGATCCCCACAGCTGTGTATAGCAACAGCAGCTGCTCTGCTTGCCTAAGTAACGCCTTGCGAGGCTTCAGGTATGCAGCAGTTGCCACTGTGCTCCCTGGCAGGAAACACAATTATCTTCATAAAGAAGTGAAGAGGAAGACTTGCACCGTGTTCCTTGAACTCAGGCACAGAGATTCACCCAAGTAGAAAGGAATGGCAAGATGCATTTAACCTCATTAGTTTCAGTAGGGCTGACTTTGTGCAATCCATCAGTGTACAGATACATTAGGGGAACTAAACTATTTCCACATCTCATTTGCATAATGGATGGGATGTGAAATGAGTCCTATGGAAGGGAAGCGCCCTGGAGGCACTAAAGTTTATCACAATATGTAAGAGTTCTTTTAGATCATTGCATTAAATTTCCACTAACAAGATAACAAATTAATTGTCTGTATTACTGTACTAACCCAAAGCGGATAAAGTGTATGATTTCAGCAGAGGAAGGCAGCTGTTGAAGACAGCTTGGTGGTTAATAGGAGGAGGCAGAAGAGATTAGTGTGTCTCCCAGCATTTGCGTGCCATGATGCCAGCCCTCCTCCTGCCCCTTTAAGAAATCTGGCTCTTCTGTAATCTGATGTTGGACTTGAGCTTTATTAGTGAAGTGAGGGAGAATGAGTAAATCAACTGTATCAGACAAGCCTCAGGACATCTGGAAATTGATCATTCTGCAGAAATAAGCACTCTGTGTTTATTAGCTGGGAGTTCATCACCATCGCTTCTCTTTATCCAATTCCTAAGAGATTTCAAAGCTATCATCATAGCATTAGCTCTTCTGACTGTGCTACTGCAGATAAAGATCAGAAGATCTATCTAATGATGGCTTTCTCGGTTTCCCTCTTTCTTTCTCTAAAGCTATCCTGATTTAAAAAAAAAAAAAAGAAGTAGGAAAATAGCTGGAATGAAATAAAGCAGTCTTCATGTCTTTAAGTTTTTGCCTGTTGCAATGAAGGTAATTTAATTTTTTTTTACTCTCTGGGAGCTTGGTTTTATTCAGGGGGACACATCCCACAGAACGGAAAATCCCTTATAAAGGAGTTGGAATTTGCAGTTTCTAATGTGGTGGTGGAAAAGGGAGGAAGATAAAAGAACTTAAAGCCATAAAGCGGTGCTGTACATTGAAAGTACAGTTATTTTTAAATGATAATACACACGAAATAGAATCCAGGGAAATGAATTCCATAACTTAGAAAGGTAATAAAATTACTTCAAGAAGAATAATCACTTTCCCTAACTACATTTATCACATAGTAACTCACTTCTCCCTTCTGGAATACGATGCAATGCCAAACTTTTGACAGATTTCTTTAAAATCAGCCTTAGGAAAAGATTCATCCAGATACAGGGTTTCTTCTGGTTCTTTATTTGAAACAGAGGAGTTATCAAAATGCAAATACTATGACTAACTTAATGTTTAGATGTGTGCTCCTGTATAGCTGCATTACATAGTTACATTGTGCAAAGACACTGGGAGAAAAATAATTTGTAAGAATTTTCTGATAACAACGGTCAGATGCATAAAGAATTTAAGTACAGCTGTGGATTTCCAGAAATCTACGGGGAGTATGAAATCCAATGCAATGAACTCTCCAAAGCAAAATATTCCCCAGCAGAAGCTTCACCGAGATCAATTTTTATCAGCTATTTTCTCTGTTTTCCAATGGCAAATTAACATTTATTATCTCTTTTGAACTGGCACTTAGAGTTCCAGCCCGGGTGCTCATTGTGCTAGATTCTGTACACAAATTAAAGAAGAAAAGGTGGATGTTGTCCAAAACCCTTTCCATATAAGTGCAAGATGAGAGAAAACAGATGAATGCAATAAGCAGAGTGAGCATGATTTAACAGTAAAGCAATGATGGTTAATTAATCCGTTTGTACCAAGCCTAGCACAATGGAGCTAGACCACATTACTTGCAATGTAAGTACTTAATAACAACAACAATAATGACTAGGCCTTTAAAATTAATGTATTAATTATAAGTCAGAGCTCATAAGTTGCTTAACCAGTGAATGAAGAATGCCATTTTTTTATCCGAAGTATCATGGGACTCATAAATCTTTACGAAGAAGGCCAGTTTCACATCAGTATTGTGTTCTCTCATACACAGGCTTTATGCCAGTCTGCCCTGAACTGGAATAGTGCTTCTTCTGATTCACCCTTTTCCTTGTGAACATCATTATTAGCTAGTTATAATCATGCCGTCATTGTTTTAGGTTCTTAGTAATCTCCTCCATGTCTGCCTCCACTTGTGAAACCATCCTTTCACTTTGCCCTTTCTCATTAAACAAATTATTGATTTCTTCCCTGCTTTGCCTCCTGTTGCTCACTTACACGTGCACACAGTGTTGTCTGGGCTATCAGTAGGACTCTAGAAAGTTAAGGTATGGATCTTTCATGGGACGAAATGGGCTCTAATTTGAAAGAAATTAACAGAGACATCATGTGAAAAATGGGAGACCTTATTGCAGCCTTTTGGTACTTCAAGGAGGCCTATAAGACATGTGAATAACCTTTTGAGCAGGGCTTGATGCAACAGGACAAGGGGTGATGGTTTCAAATGAAAAAAAGGGAGATTTAGCCTGGAGAGAAGGAAGAAATGGTTGATGCTGAGGGTGGGGAGAGCCTGGCCCAGGTTGCCCCGAGAGGTGGTGGCTGCCCCATCCCTGGCACCATTGCAGGGGAGGTGGCCGGGGCTCTGAGCACCCTGCTCTGGGTGCAGATGGCCCTGCTCCCTGCAGGGGGGTTGCACTGGATGAGCTTGAAAGGTCCCTTCCCACCCAAACCGGCCTGTGACTCTGATTCTCATCAGACCCAGAGAAAGACAGGTATCGGGCACCAGGACACCCAGCCCGGCCCCGAAGGAGGCTGGGGCCAGGCATTGCCCCGGGGAGCCACGCTGCGCTCCCCCCACTGCCGCCGCAGCTCCTCACTGCAGCTGGCGATGCAATTTCTGTTTCATTCCCGCGCAGCGAGGAGCAGGCGCTGGCGCACACGAGGTGGCAGGCCCAGCAGGTCCCTGCTCCTGCAGAGAGATGCCCAGCTAACCTTTACCAGCAAACCTGCCCACGTGTGGCCGTGCACGCCGGCTCTTGTCTCCTTCTTAACAGGATCACTCCCATGCATATGCCTGGGAGCAACAGCATCAGCTCAGTAATCTTCCTAAATACAGCAGTTACCAGGTGACTGGGAAAAAATCTCTTTTACTGCTGATGCTGCTAATGGAAAATTTCTTCCCTTTCGCTGCTGCTGCTTTCAAAGCCAGTCGTGGTTTCACACAGACTTTGTCTTGCACAGAGACAAGAGAGGTGGAAGCACGGAGGGAGGGGAGCACGGAGGGGGGAAGAGATAACAAGAAACAGAGGGGAACTCAAGACTCCTGTCTTCTACCCCATCAACTGCCTCTGCCCACAGGCAGAGCCCTGGCTCCACAACTTATCTGCCCCATCTTCTCGCGGGCAGCTGCAGCCCAACCTGCTTCTGCAAGGAATCCCTCCTTTGCCCTGGATGGCGGCGGGATAAGGACACTGGACACGTTCAAGAGCAGTGCTGCTTGCACAGCATACAAGGGGATGCCCAAGGGGATCAATGGGCCAAAATCATTTATTCTGGGTTGTTTGTTTTGTTTTTTTTCCCCACCTGTCTCCTTCCCAGGAGACAAAAGCCTCACCCAGCCAGCGTGGCTGCAGGCAGCCAAGATCACTACTCGTCCCCTCCGTGTGCCATTCTGCTTCTTCAATACCATTAAGTGTCTCCATACTGTCTGGACACTGGAAACCTTAACCGCATTAGCTGAGACCCGAGCAGCAGAACAAGCATTCAATTTTTTTAAGTGGCACCATTTCTTAAGCTGGTTATGCACAAGAACCATCTCTGCTCAATGCCGTCACCCACTCCACAGGTAGTGACAGGGGCTGGACTGGGGAGCAGCAAGGGCAGACTGGCTGAGACTCATGATTCCCTATTTCAGATGGTTGCAATCGGAGGACGCTCCCAACCCAAGATGTCCTGTGGGCATTAGAGACGATGCAAGGCTTCAGTTGAGGCATTTCCATTTTCTTCACTTCTCCTTTCAGTCTCCAGCCCGTCTACCCCCACGCTTTACAAGGCTTTTTGGTGTGATAGTGGGTGTTTCTCAAGCCACCTGCTACTGCTAACATGTATGTTGAGGCAGCACAAGATCAATATCTCATTGTTCCCACAAGCAGCATCAACCTATTCCCCTCCTGTCCCAGTCAATCCCACACCTGAGCTCCTGCTACACCAGGAAAGCCCAAGGGCGCAGCCTGGTTTCACATCCAGCCAACAGAGAAAAGGCTCGTCCATCACACAGCTGGGGTTCACACTTTTAGGGCTTAGAAATGAAAAGGCAACAAGTTTGGGAGGTAATGTCCCTCTGCGTGGTGACACCTGGAGGCCACTCACCTCCCCAGCCCCCACAGCAAGCTCCCCATCTAATTCTGAAGAAAAGAACATTTTTTTTTCTTCCAACAGAAGAGCAATAAAGGTCCCTGGCACACTCACATAGTGGAAAACCTTCTGTCACGGCACAGGAGGCAGGGGGGAGCAGAGGGGATCCCCAGGCAGCATCCTCCTCCCGCTGCTACTCCAGCCTGACAGTTCAGCTGCAGGAAGCAGCTCCTCTCTCTATAGTTAATCTTCTGTTGCCACTAGCTGGTCAACGCGGGTACTCTTGGAAAGCAGCAGCTACCAGAGTACAGAGTACTCGCGCTGTTACAGATTCCCAGATTTAACTAGGATTTTCACCCCAGAAAATACCTGATGTGAAGCAAAACCCCTGCAAGTCTGCATCCCCCCAAGCCCCGTTCAACCTTGCCTTCGGGGTGGGAAGTGGCCATCTGAGGACTGGAGCATTTGCATGGGCATTTTGTGCCTACAGCCTTTCTGGGTGTTACAGAGCTCACCTGTCCTGCAACTACAGCAGGCAGATCTCCAGCTCAGGGCCCACATCACCAGTACAACCTCACCCCGAGCCAAGCTCTCCTTCCTTCCATTTTTAGCTACAAGATCCCCACAGCCTGGAAAACTTAAGTAATCCCATAGCTTCACACAAGGAAAGGAGGAAATTGCTACCAGAAGGTTTTCCCTCTTTTCTACACCCTCCCCAGGCAGCTGCCACCACTGGGGACCTGGCCCACACCCCACAGCCACATGCAGCTATGGATGGGCACAAAGGGGAAGGAAAGCAGCCCCCACTCCCAGGTCTACAAGCCCCCCAGTTCCTATCCCAGGGAGCCCACCGACACATCTCATCTTCACTGTACCACCTCACTGGAGCTTTTTGGCTCCCTTCTCTTTCCTGGTGGAAGATGTGACCTTTACCCCCTGGACTACTTCAGGGACAGCCAGAAAAAAACAAAATCAAAAGAAAAAACACAAACAACCCACCACAGTATTTGCTTAACCAAACCTCTGGCTAGATATGCAGAGCAGCTCTCCCAGGGGGAGGCAGGGGACAGTTAGCAAAACAGGGAGGTGTTGAAACCAAACTTTAGTCATTGGCTTCTTTCTGCAGTGCCAACCCCATTTTCAGATGCCGTGCCCTGAGGAGCAGGGTCTCACACCAGGCACACTCTGTTCCCCACGTGATGCTGCTCCAGGTCTCACAGGCCAATTCGGAGAATGGTGCTTCTGCAGAGCAGCATGGAAAAGCTTCAGCCAGCCACACTCCTGGGTAACCCCCCAGCATCTCCATCCACTCTGCAAAACCAGGAGATGTTGACAAAAGCAAGGGTGGCAAACCCCTGCTCCAGTTGGTAAACTCCAACATCCCCGGGGAATTACGCTCTTCCCCTTATTTTAAAGCATTCTCACCCGAGAGATGAGAAGAAGTTCAAAATTACAAGATGGCTTTGGGAAAAGTTAAGAAAGAAGATGAAAGAAGTGACACCAAACTGCTGAGGAGCCGGAGGAGCCGCACAGCTCTGAGAAGCAGGGGATATCATCAGCCACGCAGAGGGGCCACGGTGGGGCACTGGTAATGCAGATGCAGGAGCACCTTTCCCGACAAGCACCGAAACAAAGCGCCTGCAGACGCCCATCACACAGCATCCATTAAAGCCATTTATGAGAAGCGTGTAGTAAACTGTTGTTATGTAAGTCACTACCGGGTAAGAGCAGTGGTGAAAACTCGTCTGCCTCTTTCCTTCTCTCTCCTCTATATATATCTGCTCACACATAGACAGAGCTCATCTAAATTAGCTCGGAAGCTAAACTGCCTCATTCCCTGAATTGCACTTAAAGCAGGCTACGCTGCTCGTGGAGCAGCTATTGTACGGAACACATGGCTGCTGACTAAATCAAGATACATACCTTAGAGAGACCTCATTGTACAAGAATAAAGTCGATGATAGGCTGCACCACTTGCCAGCGTAACAGCGGAAGAATTAGAGGGGGGGGGGAAACACATTAAAAAAAATAAAATATTGCAAAGCATCAGTTGTCTCCAAGGTTAAGGAAAGGGCAGGATGCTTTTTCAGGAAAGGGGATGCACAGCAATTCATGATGCACTGGTGGCAAAGTTACATTTGTCATTTCCTGCTACCACTGTGCTTCGCTGGTAATTTTATAGTAACGTAACTGGCGGGTGGTGGGAAAAACATCCTTCTTGTCTCCAGCATAAGAGAGGAAAAAAATAAACCCAGGCATAGGAAATACGGAAACCGAGACACTCCAGTGAAGAAGAGACACTGAGCAAACCAGAGCTGCCGATGCGCATCTCAGCAGCGGGTCCCCTGCTGCAGTTTGGAAAGGATGCAACAGGGAACCAAAGTTTCCTACCTCTGTTGGGAGAGGGCAAACCTATTCCCTGCTGGCCTCCCTGCCTGCTTGCAAGAGACTGTGTGCAGGCTGTGCCCACGGTGGGGGCTCCAGCAGGACCAGTGCTGTTGGCAGAGCAATGCTGGAGCCCCACGACCCCTCAGTGTGTGAGTGGCTCCTGCTGCTCCTCCAGCTGCTGCTGCTGCTAATGCACCCTGGGGCCACGGGTCGGCTGCTGGAGATTGCTTAACTGCTTTCTCCCTTCAGTCCATCTCAGCCCTGCAATGGCTCCTGCTGTCCCAGCTTCCCCACAGGCTGGGTGCAGCCCTGGAACCTCTTGCTCGATGCACTTACAAAGTGAATAAATTCTCATACTGTCGGAAAACAGAAGAAGTTGCTTCATCCCTAGAAGGAGAAGCAAAAAAAGGCACCCTGAACACTGCATGTGCTTTGTACCAGCCATCAACTTGGAGCATACCCTCAGCCTATTTTAACTTGGTCTGCCCTTAAAAAGAACCAGAAGGGGATGTGGTGGTGCTCAGGGACATGGTTTAGTGGTGGACTTGGCAGTGTGAGGTTCACAGCTGGACTCGATGATCTTAAAGGACTTTCCCGGCCTAAATGATTCTCTGATTCCAAGTTTCACAGTGCTGCAGATCCACCAGCCTTTAGCTACAGATCCCCCACCCTCCTTTAATGCAAAGCAGTCATGAGAGGCACAGGACAGACTCCAGCATCAGTAGACTTACTAAGCTGGGAGTTACTGAGAAGACCCAAGACTACAGACTGTCTGCTTAAACAAACTCATCACCACCAAGCAAGGCAATGTTTTATTTCGTGCTTCCTGGCCCGGAAAGACTTTTGAGCCCTGCAGAACAAGATAGCCTCAATTTATTCTCAACTTATTTCACTCCAGAGTCCATAGCATCAGCAGGAGGATTCAGCTCTGCCTGCTTAATGCTTTTCTTTTTCTTTAGTTTCAAAAATCCCTCCGGTATGCCAGTCAGGGTGGCTATCCTGAGGTGTGTGCTATAGGAGGTCTTCCTACCCCATCCTTACCCCCTCGAGGCCAGGAAGCAGTTTTGGTAGCAGCAGGAGCCTGCACTCAAAGACATTGAGGAGCCCTCGACACGTTTGCAATCGGCGGGACATCGGCTTTTGCACATCTTCCCGAGCTCAGGCCCAGGCAGCCACTAAACATGCTCAGCAACACACAAATACACATAAGCATCAGAAATCGGGTAGCCACAGGGGCTACTGAAGATTTTGTCAAAGAGAAGCCACTGTTCAAAGCAATCACTGCCCCCAAGTCACTCCAAATCCATTTGACTGACCTCCCACATGTAATGTGATTTTCACCTCCAGGAGCCCATTACAAGGCAGCGGCAGCTCTCGGGTTCCCAGCCACAGATGAACTTAGAAAAGGATGCAGGGGGAAAAATCCACTACAGAGAACACCAGCCTTACTTCCCACACTAGAAAAACAAGTCAGCAGAAATCCTCTAAAGCAGTCGCCCAGAAAAGAGTTAACTGCAAGCCAGACTCAGTTGCCACACCAGGAGACGGGAAGAAATGCAACAAATTTGAAATATCAGAGCATCCACAGCAATTCACGAGCTAGACCTTGGGGAAGGACAAGTGTTTTACCTTCTCCAGAGGCAACACGCTGATTAATTTCAGGACCGTGATGAAGCCATCCCACCGTGGGCAAAGCTTCCATTTATCTTCCAACCTGCCCGATTCCTGTGGGTTCAGGGAACCAGGAGGGGACATTCTGGGGTCTTTTGTCCGTAAAGGGACAGCAAAAACCCCACAGTTCTGCACAAGATGTGCTATTTATTCAAGAGGACACTCACAATCAATATCCCAGGCAAGCAAAAGAGAATTTTGTAGACCAAGACGTGTTCTCTGTTCTGGCAGTCACACTCAGAAACAGGATTTGCTAGACAAGATCCTGTCTCTGATCTATCAAGACAAATTTCTCTCCTCCAACTTGAGCTATTACCTAAGCTACACGCAGAGGGGTGTCTTTGCTTTCTGATATATTTAGATCAGTGCCCACTTTGCAGTCACTGAAGAAACTGTACTCTAATCTGAAAATTCAACTCGATGAACCATGAAACTTCTTGTTACTTTTCATCACCATAAGGTAAATGTCATTCCTACTGCCTCAAACCTTTAATTTTTCACTTTCATTACTTGAAACAGGGTATCTGCTTTGTTTGGGATTTTTGCAATCGACCGACCATGTCTCAGCCACACTGCAAAGCCAGAACCCCAGAGGCTCAAGAAGTACCATCAACTTATTTATTACAGGCACTTGCTACAAGAAAGCTTCACAGAAGGTAAAATGACAGGACTGTGAGACACAGACAGTCACTCTCACACCGCAGCCAGCGAAAGGCAGCCACTTCCATGAGGAATGGGAAGGGACTTGCGGGAGGTGCCCACCCGGGCAGCCTTGCAGGCGGGCACAGCTCGACGCGCCTGATGCGCGCAGGGCGAGGCACCGGGCATCAGAACCCAGTGTCAGAGCCGGGGTTAGGCAGGTACTTCGATTAGCCTACGCTCAAGACACCAAAAAGCAAGAAAGCAAGAGGATAAAGAACAGACCCACAAAAAAAACCCTCGGTGACCTGGCAGGGTAAACCCCGCGCTGTCCACTCAACACGCTGAACAGTTCCCCTGGGGGATCCCCGACCTGATTAAGGCACAGAAAAGGCTACAAGTGACAAGCAGCAGCTCGGGCACCCCATCTGAGACAACAGGATCCGGCATTGAGACGAAAGTACGACGACAGAATTATTTCTACTCCCATCCTCCTCCCTACAAAAGCTGAAAGAGGAGGAAAGTCCGCAGGCGTTCGCCACAGAGCCAGGCGCTGGAGTTGTGCGTGAAGCAAGAGCGAGCTACGAGAATTAGGATGAAGCATTTATAAAATTAGGCTCTGGCTACAAAAAGCCTCCTCTCCCGTTCTGCCAGGCTCGGCGGTACCTCCTCCAGGGCTAAGCCTGCAAGTTGGAGCACAAGAGGCAGCACCCAGCACTTTACAGCCTGAGCGGAGACGCTTTTTACTCGCAGGGCTTTTACAAGGCTGGAGCCCTCAGGCCCTGCTAAAAAATCCCTCCCTAGCAGGAAAAAACAACCCAGGCTGCAGCAAGGGCAGCGTTAGAAAGCTCCAAAACACAAGCAGCGTGCCCGCGACGGGGAGGGGGAGCAGGAGGAACAGGGTGGTGAACAAAAATCCCGGCGCAGCGCGGCGAGAGCACCGGGATGCTAAGAGACCCGGGGAGCCGGGGGAGGGGGGAGAGGGGGCGGTTGTTACCGACGGGACGGGACGCGGTGCCTACCGAGGGTGAAGAAGGGCAGCTCGGTGTTGTCCAGGTCGTCCTGCACGGCAACGCGGCCGGGCAGCTCGCTGCGGACGAAGAGCAGCAAGCGGGAGTCGGCGGCGGCGGCAGCGGCGGCGGCGGGTGGCGGGGCTCCGCTCCAGCTGATATCGTTCTCCCGGAGCACCGGCAGCGTGGACACCGTGACCGTCTTCACCCGGCAGGGGCCGGGGGGTTCCCGAGACGCCGCCGCGCCGGGCCCGCCGCCCAACATCACCGGCAGCAG
This sequence comes from Chloroceryle amazona, assembly GCA_027560015.1. Taxonomy (NCBI): domain Eukaryota; kingdom Metazoa; phylum Chordata; class Aves; order Coraciiformes; family Cerylidae; genus Chloroceryle; species Chloroceryle amazona. The sequence continues at coordinate 37,775 of JANHFX010015729.1, forward strand.
CAGCAGCAGCACCGCCAGCAGCAGCAGCAGCGGGGGCGGCGCG
>JANHFX010015730.1:0-11835 GCA_027560015.1 Chloroceryle amazona
GCTCTGGCTGCAGATGGCCCTGCTCCCTGCAGGGGGGTTGCACCAGATGACCTTGTCAGGTCTCTTCCCACCCAACCCAGACTGTGATGCTGTGATTTTCTCACCTGTAGTGCCACGTGAGGTGATATTTCTGTATCAGGGCATTCATCCCCTTCACTTCCCTGCTGGGTTTCCACACGGTGTGGGGGAGTGGCCACGGTCGCGTGTCCCCACAGGGGACAGAGCCACCTCTGATGCTGCCGAGAGTGTCTCTGTAAATTAAGAGCATACCTCCCAGTGCTTAAATAGTTGGCCAGTACCGGTTCTTACTTAACTACAGGAAATAAAAAGATATTGCCTTGCCCGTATCTCAAAGAGCAAATCAAGCTAATGAAGTAATTGGTAAATAGGGAACACATCGCCCCACACATGGTTTGGATTACACACGTGACTCTGCGTGGAAGGGCTGCAAGCAGGACTAATGCAGTAAGAATGGAGGGTGGGTTCAAAACATTAACACATGGGCATCATATTTTTCAAGGCCTCTGAACAAAGAAGAAACTAAAGACGGGCTCTTCTTAATTTGTCGCTGTCTGAGAAGAAGGGCTCCCATTTCAGGGCAGCATTGCTGCGCTCGGTTCTTGCCATCCCCTTGGGAGTTCTTCCTTTACAGCATCTCTCTGCTCCCGCGCGCGTGACGTGGGCGAATCGCTCTCTCCTTCTCCCTCTAAAGAAGCCTAACAGAGTCCAGTTTAATCTCCTGAAAGCCCCGGTGCGTGAGTCAGAGGAGCAACCGTACCAACATGTGGATTCTTTTTAGCAGCTGTAAATGTTCAACAAGTAGTACCCTTGGGTTACGTCTGAACCGTGGGCTGCAGAAATAGTTCTTGGGTCTTGACGCAAGTCCTCTTCTCCTCCTGAACCCGTGAACCTCCCCTGAAGTCTGGGCATGCAGATTCTCCCAAGAAAGCCATCTGAGGTGGCCCAGCCCAAGTGCCTCCATCCGGGGCGAGATTATTTATTACCCCAGCAGTCACAAAACCCTGCTCTGCGCATTTGACAAGAACGTGGAGCTTCCAGTTCCAGGAGGATGCTGAAACTGTCAGGCAGTATAAGAAGAACATGACTTAGACCCATCAATGTCTCTTCCTCATAATCAGGGAGGATCGTGGGCTGTGAAGAGCAAGATGGTTCCAATTTTTCCACTCTTTTTAACAGAGAAACATGAATTTCCAGGCTGCTGTTTCAGAAAGTGCTGCTCCATCAGAACAGTGCGAGTTTGTACCAGTATTTGACCTAGAAAGAATGTGGCTGGAATTCTCCAGTAGAAGGCAGTTCCACTCGGTGCTGTCCTAGATAGAATTATCCTCACTGAGATACCGATTCCTGGAAGTTTATTCAATAATCTCAAGATTTACAAGCATAATCCCGCCAGAAGGGTGTGAAGAAGGCTGTACTTCATCATGCTGTCCCTTCGCCTTCCAGCACAGAATTGTTCTGCGCTGAAGCACGCCGAGAAGGTTTTAGGAGATGAACTGTAACAATAAACACGCTTTTCAGCGGCGTTAGAATCAATTCATCGCAAGGTCGCAGTCTCCACGATGCCTTCGATACACCAGTAGCCTTGTGAGTCAGGGGACAGCTCACGAGTGAAAGCAGCAGCTTTGCCATTGTGTTTTCCAGCCCATTTTCAGCAGTCAGGTCTGTGGTGTGAGGTTGGAGAGGACATCCCTGACTGGCACCTCAAGCAGCTCTTTGTGGACCTGTTGTCCACGCAAACATCTACTCACCTTCCAACATCCTGGAGCTGTTGGCTTGCGCAGCTTCCCCCAGCTGTTCGCTGCCGCCTGCTCCGTGGAGATGGACTCCGCTTACCTGTCGGTTCTGGTGTTTTTCCTGGGAGTTCCATCAGCTGTTTCTTTGCTCTTCTCTCAAAGCCCATCATCAATGAATTAATTGAAACCTTTCTTCAAGTTTGGCTGCTTTACAGAATCCCAAAACCCCAACATGGTGGGGGTGGAAGGGAGCTCTGGGGATCATCTGGAGCCACCCCCCTGCTCCATCCAGCAGGGACACCCAGAGCAGGGGGCCCAGCATCCCAGTGGCCAGGGGGGGTTGGAATCTCTCCAGACAAGGAGACTCCACAACCTCTCTGGGCAGCCTGGCACAGCCTCTGACACCCTCACACCAAAGGAGCTTTTCCTTCCTTCAGTTAAATCTCATTGCAGAAACATCTTGGATAAACTGCCCTCGCAGTTCTGGGGGAGTTCTTAATCTGCAAGAACCTCCTGGCTTCCCTGTTGTCTGCAGAACTTCTCTAAGAGCCTTCAGGAGGGGGCTTGAGTGAAAGCTGAGAGCACAGATCCGTTATATTTACTGGATTTCCTGCATCAATGTGCCCAACATGGTTTTTAGCTTCCCAAGACGTGCTTTTTCCTCCACCAACGTGGAGGTGGTTGTGCAGGGCGGTGCATTTATCCAGACAGATATTCCTCTTTCCTAGGAGAGTCTTAAGTCCGACTTAAAATCTTGGTGGCTTTTTGAATTCACAGAATTTTATTCCCACACGTGGGTTTTTTTCATATTTTCTACCTTCTTTTCTTCAGCCCTAGGTTGCTTCTACACTGCGACCTACAGAAGGTGGACAGTTTTGTGTTTGAGTTTCTTGAGTGCTCTCAGACTCGCCGCTTGGCTCTCCTTTATTTTGCTTCTTTACACTGACACTTCAGTTGAAGCCAATTTCTCTGACTAATCCCTTGTAAAAATATCATCTGTCCCATGGCAAGGCAGATGAAAATAATCTGTTTAGCATTTCTTCTATTACCCTTTTTTTCCTTGAATTCTCCTGTTGCATCTTGGTTGTTTGCAGGTCCTACCAGCTCTCCATCATTGTCCTTATTTCTGATGGGCTTGAACTTTGGAGATTAACTTTCAAGCCATTGAAAATTGCTCTTTTGAAGTATTTTTTTGGTCTTAACATTTAACGTTAAATACTTGCCTGAGGTCCTTTATCTTCTCAGCTCGGACATCTTCTGGTTCACCCTGCTCTGGGTGACCCTGCTGGATGGAGCAGGGGGGTTGGAGCAGATGATCTCCAGGGGGCCCCACCATTCTGCGCTGAAGTGACTTTTGCAGCACCAAACACTTCCAGAAGATCTCTGTCTCCTCCTCTTTATCTCGGTCTTCCATGCACACGGTGCCACAGTTCCCTTCTGAGCCCTTTTTCCCCACTGTCCCTGAGGACCCAACCCCAGCAGCCCCAGCCTGAAGGGGCCGTGCCTGCTCTCCCCACTCCTCTGGCCTTTCCTCAGAGCCAGCCCTGGAGCTGGTGGGGTTCAGCAGACACCGGTGGATGTTCTTCTCCAGGAACTTGTCCAGTTCTTTTTAAATCTACTTAGAAGTTTGGTCTGTGAAAAAACCCCCTCAGCTTTTTTGGGTTTGTTTTAATGGAGGCTTTCTGTTTTTATACAAGAACAACAAATAACGCCGCAGAGTTTGCCTTCCCCACCTTACCAACCTCTGCTTTCTGCTTCTCCCAGCATCCCTCGCCCAGTGAAGCTCCTTTGCTCTGCAGAAGGAAGCTTTGCACACACTGAGCCCATCCCCGAGGCTCTCCCTGTATGTTTTCCAGGCCTACCACAGTAATTTGTCTTCAAAGTCTTTCAGGGAAAGTTTAATATTCAGTATATCTGAAGAATTCCTTTGTTCTTAGCGGTAACTAATATAAGACGGGGTCCAGCTCAGCGCCGTCAGGTTTCTAAGAGCACGTGGAGCAAGACTGCGGTCCCTGCGTTCCCTTCTCCCCCAGGACCAGTGGAGCTCATCTCATTAGGAGAAACCAGCCTCCAGACAGACAAATGTGGGACTTAATTTTAGAATAATGCAGTTAGAGTCGCTCGGAAAAAGGAAAACAACAGCGCAGGGTTTGCGTTCAGAGCCATGGTTCACTCCAGGGCGAAGGGACTGGATCTCTGGACATCCGCCTGCTTTTCTTCGAGGCGCAGACCTCGAGGTTGTGATTCACAACCTGGAATTGCCCTGGTCAGTTGTAGCTCTGGCTGACGCCACCTGTTCTACCCACCCGTCTTCGCCTTTCTTTCTTTCTTTGTACGCCTTGATGCTGAATTTCACACGGAACCGAGACCGCAAAGAAGCTGCCGGTGGCAGATGAGCACTTTTTCAAACACCCAGTTAGAAAAGCTTGGTTATTTGGTCATTTTGGGCTTAGGCAGGATGGGTGATCAGGAGCTGAGAGCTCAATAACCGATAGCTCTGACAGCACAGGCACGGGAACTGCTGCGCCGGGAGGGCTGGGATGCAAGGGGTGAGGGATGGAGAGGAGGAAAAGCCAAATGGAGACAGTGGGAGAGAGGAATCCTTCCAGGGTGGGAAGATGGGAGGAGGATGAGCAGAAACGGGGGTGGCAGGACAGCCCGTGGACCACAGATTTCCCAGCTGCTGCTGTGGAGCTGCGTTTGGGTCCTGGGTACTGGAGTTACCCCCGTGGCCAAAACCAGAGAGCTGCAGAACAGATCCAGTCCTGCTCCTTCCCATGCCCTGGATACTTAGCGGAATAATCCTGGGGTGAAACTTGGAGAGGGCTTTTTAATATTACTTTTTATTGAGAAAAAAAGTGCCTGTGCTTGTACTTTGTGCTACAAACATGGACAGTTTGGTCCCTGAGTCCTTTTCCAGTGGGATCCCCCAGCTCAGAGCAGGAGGTGGGTTTGCTCCTGAAGCCCCCTGGGCACAGGATCCGGTGGCCTCAGGCGCAGAGCCTGGTGAGGGGCTTGAGAGGGAGATGGGGGGGGATGAGCCCTGCCTGTGGGATCCTCTCCTGCCTCAACCCTCACGTTCCAGACCCGAATCCAGGCTTTCAGGGGTGGCTGCCGATGGCTTGGTTCTCATTGTCTGGCCAGCTGAGTTATGGTGCTCGGAGATGAAAGCAGAAGTATTGATCAAGGGGCAGCCGGAGCTGCGCTTTTAGTTTATAGATGGACATAGAGATGCTGAAACTGGTGGAGCGTTTCACCCTCATTTTTCTTCCCCGCAATTTCTCCTGTAACGGAGACATTTCAGTCCTGTGACCTGAGTGTGAGAAACTGGCTGCCTGCTACACCAGGATTTTTCTTCCCCTAAATTTCTGATATAAAAGGCGCGACCCCATCACCTGGGAGATGGTGAAAAATCACTTCATTAAATGCTTATGAAGTGTTCAGGTGAAGTCAGAGGGAACACTTTGGAAAAGTCCAGCTGGGATTTAATAACTTCTTCAAAACACGCACTGAAAAGCATACAGAGGACCAGGGGCACGAAGTGAAGGAGGAGACAACAACGTACGGGGTAGCTGCTTATTAATGGCACTTTGTCCTTCCCTCCCAGGAGCCCTTCCCCAAGCCCAGGCCTGCCTAGCTCTGCGCTTGCAATTTGCCATACTTCTGAGCATCTTCTACTATCAGAAGCCTTATGGTCAGAAAAAGTCAAGCCAAAGATAAATTTTACGTCATTATCATTAAAATGCAATCGAGTTACGAATAAGTGGACCGGGAATAGAAATGTGTGATGCTTTGCTGTCTGTTTTTACATCGAGTCTTTTGTTTTTCAGCAAACAGAGGAAGTGGGGCGGCAGGCAGCTCGCAGACTGGTGATGCGCTGGGGAAAGCACTCGCCTCTGTAAGGAAATATTTACTTTGGAATACACGTTTTCCGTTTTGAAAGTGTGAACTTTAATCAGAATTGGACGCCTGCAGTTTACGAAGATGACCAGCAAACGGGAGAGCTCTGGTCTCAGAGGTCACCCGCCTGGAGTTACTGCCAACCGAAAGAACCGAGCAATCGGTGCTAAGCGGTGTTTAAAACATGTTAGACTTAATTTTCTGGTAGAATAGAAATGGCAAGAGGGGAAGCGTTGAGCGGGCGCCAGGGAGCTGCGCCTGTTACCACACGCTGCCTTTCCTAGGGCGAGGGAGGTCCGACCAGAACCCGGCGGCAGGATGACTTCTGCCCTACCGAGCCTTCCGCCAACAGGCTTCCTTTTGAATTTGCCTGTAGATTTTGCTCTTTTTCGTGGCAGTTTCCACCTATTCAGGTCCTGTGGTTGCTGTTAAAGTCAGCGGTGAGCACCTCTTACCCCGGCTGGCTGGAGCACGGCAGTTTCCCAGCTGCAAAGCCAGAGGAGAACCTGCCGTGCCCCAGCTGCCGCCGCGGTACCAGTTGGCACGGGCTGATTTTTAATAAGGACCACTAGAGTTATTTTCTGGGCAGAGTGGGTTCCATTGAGTTCTCATGAGAGTTAATTTTTTTTGTTTGCACGTTCTTCGATGCTTCATTGAAAAAAAAAAAAAAACCAAACAAAACCAAACCCAAAACAAACCAAAAGACGAAAAGTCAGACTCTTAGAAATAACCTGATACAGTACAGAATCCACTTTGAAGTGGTGCCCTGACCAATGGCACGGGTGGCGAGCGGGGCGGTGCCACCTGCACCCCGGGCACGGGGCACGCGGGGGTTTTCTGGCCGGAGCGGCGGCCGCGTAGCTGGGAGTTGGCTGCTGCCCCTGCCCCGCCGTGCCCGGGTTTTAACCCGCTCCGCTCCCTTTGCTTTATTTTGGCCGTTGAGGGATTTCAGCAGAAGGCAAAAGCCCTTTTCAGAGGTTTTCAATGACGCTCGTTCGGAAAGTAGCCTACGCAACGCAAATGTGTGTGTCTGCCGTAGCAGAGCCGTGTGACAACCAGAAACCGTCCCCTAACTGGGCTAGTGGCTGTTCCCATCAAAAAGGGGTTTGTTGTCTATAGCTTCCTGCAGCTAATACGGTTTTTTGTCTTTATAAAAATATTAATATTTGAATAAGAGGCTTTTTAACCTGTCCTGCTTTCATTTAAATGAACTGAATGCATAAGAATTCCATATTTCTTTCTGCATCAGTTTGTGATGGCTTTAGATTAATTCTGTATCATCTTTTAAAGATCTATTCTCCAGATCACACCAACAACAGCTTTTCATCAAATCCTTCAACTCCTGTTGGTTCTCCCCCTTCTCTCTCAGGTATTGTTGTTACAATTCTATTTTACTGAACTTTTCAAGCTGTTTTTTTGGTAGGAGGTGCCTTAAATGAGCTCCTACGGTACTGGGCGTGAGCTGCGCATCCAGCCGGCAGCGCCAGGCGGTTCCCGTATGGCAGGTGGCTGGTGGCCCCACGGAGATGAGCAGAGAGGTGTCCTACAGGCTGTATGGCCGGTGCAGAGAGAAGGTCCTAGCAGCTCTCGGGTGGACGCGTGTCCAGATGGTTTCACGCATCCGGATCGCGGCTTCGGGGTCTTGCGGCGGGGTGGTTTCTGCCCCGGGCAGAGCGTGTCCCCCGTGGCTGTGGCCGTGCCCCTGGGCAGGGACACCCAGGCCCTCGTGGCAGCCTCGCCCCAGGGTTGGCCGTGCCAGGTGCATCTCCTTGGACGTTCCTCCTGCATCCCCTCCTGGTGCTGAAGTAAAAGCCTGCTTGGTCCATGAAATGTGTCTCGGGACCAACCGGGCCCCTGCGAATCCAGCCGGTTGATTTGATAGTTTCTTTACAATAACTGCATATTTTAACTAAACCCACTTTATTAATAAAAGCCTAAGCTGAAAAGATGCAGAGGCCCAGGGTAGTTCTCATGAGCATCAGGTGGTTTAAATGCTTATAACTCGGATTTCTTTAACCTTGAGGTTGTTCAGCTATAGAGCGTGAGGCTTCTCATCCCACGCCTTGGAGAAAGCCTCTTGGCTTCCCATCCCCTCTTTGAGATGAGGTCTGAGGAACCAGAGACCCCCGTCTCCTTTGTGCATGAGCCCTGGACCCTGTTAACCTCACGGGGAATCCTGAAAGGCGGCCAATGCCACCGTGTTTCCAGAGGGCAGCTCTGGTGGGATCCAGCCCTCATTCTCCATGGGCCATGAGTAGCAGGAGAGAAGTGGAGGGAGCTTCTGCACTCCTGATCCTTTAAAGTAGAATCATAGAATGTTTGGGGCTGGGAAGGACCTTTCAAGGTCACTGGTCCAACCCCCCTGGAGGGAGCAGGGCCATCTGCACCCAGAGCAGGGTGCTCAGAGCCCCGGCCACCTCCCCTGGGATGGTGCCCCCTTCTCAGAGACATCAACCTCGTAGCAGCTCCGCAGCAATGAGACCCTTTTGAAAGGAGGGGTGGAGAGAAGCGAGTGCTAGCTGGCAGGGTGAAGTCCAGGAGGACACCACGTCCACCTCCATCACGCTTACCTGCTGTGAAGGAGCAGACACCCTTGGGGTGAAATCCAGTCAGTAAATGTCCCCACAGAGCCACTCCTCGCAGGGGACAAAGGGACCACCTGACCTATCATAACAGGAGGGATTCTCTCACCTCAGAAAATTACTTTCTGCCCTTATTTTGCCCTGGAATCTGCCCAGGAGATCTGCCCCCACCTTCAGAGCTGAAGATGTTTAGCGGGCAAGATGCTTTCCCTCCAGGATATCAGGGGCTAGTTACAGATGAGTTGGAAAGCAAAGAGAGCTGCTCGGTGCTCCATTCAGTGCTGTAGCAAAACCTCAGCTAAAAGCTCCACGGGGACCAGAAAAGGGAAGATGAAGTTTGAATTAAAACTGACAGAATTTTGACTTTTCTGAGAGGGGGAAAAAAAAAAAGATACCACGAGAGCTTAAAAATAAATTGCCATGAGTTCCACCCTGGCCTGTCTCAGTCCAAGCGAGTGCCACTCCATCTAGATGTTAAGATTCCAATCCTAATGCTTCCATCTCAAATCCTTAACCCCGTTTTCTGGGCTCATCCAGAAGCCCCCGCGTTCAAAAGGCCGTTCTAAATTGTCTACGCCTCGTGCTGTGTATATAAAAGCTGTCGGGAAAACACTTGAAAAAACTCCTTTTTCCCCCAAGTTTGCTTTGCCTCTTTCACAAGGGCATTTTTTTTCCCCTTAGAAAATGCTGCTGGAGACCAGGATCCCTTTTTTTTTTTTTCTCCCCCACAGCAGCAGTAGCAGGACCAGATTTAGAGCAGCAGCTTCACCCCAGGAGGTTTTTGGTGAGACCCTTTGCGGTCTCACCGGGCCAAACCGAACGACCCTCCCCAGGATGAGCACAGAGCGTCTCAGCGGCTGCGCGGCCGTTTGCGCGCGGTGCTGCCACCGACCCCCTTTTTGGTTGCTTTTTGAAGGTTCTGCTGGTGGGATGACGTGGTTCAGTGGTGCTGAGCGTGTCCGGAGGTCGGGCTGGTCGGTGCCGGGCTGCTGGAGGGTTCCAGCCACCCCACGGCCACGCCGCTTCTCCTTCCACCGCCGAGCCGGTTCCTTCTCGCGGCTCCCGGTGACCGCAGCCCTCTGTGCGGAGGAGCAGCCCGGGGGGAACTTTGTGGCATCTTTTGTTTTGCTACAAAATACCTTTTTTTATTATTCTGATGATGATGATTATTATTTATTTTTAGATCCGTGTGTATTTTGGAAGTTCTCCATATGTCTGCTCTATAGTCTTATCTGGAATACGGCATTTACATGTCTACAAAACTGTCCAAAAAGTTTGAAAGCCATTTTTTGTTTGCATAGTTCTAATGGTAATTCCAATTTTACTATTAGCAGGCACAGCTGTTTGGTCTAGAAATGGAGGTCAAGCGTCATCATCTCCCAATTATGAAGGTCCCTTACACTCTTTGGTATGTTTTGATTAGTGACCTCCTCTGCCTCAGTATTTTACTTGCTGTTCTTTCCATTTCTCATCCATTCTCCTCACACAGGTTTTCATTTCGTTAGCGACCGCTATGCCCTCGGACTTGATTTTACCACCCTCTAAATTCGTATCACGGGTGCCCCGCGCTTTAGATACCCGGTGTGGTTTGAGGTGCTCCTGGCCAGGGTCTCCCTGGTTGAAACCCACGGGAAAGGGGAACGAGGAGCAGAGAAAGAGGGGAGGATGAGCTGGCAGATGGAACAGGTTGAAGATGGGAGTAGGAGGCTGTGGTGGCTCCGCGCAGGACGTTGTTTGGGCTTTGCCCGGCAGTCCCGTGGAGCGGGGGAGGGAGAGCGGCCGATGCGGTCAGGATGTGACGGTCAGGAGTGATTGTCTCCGGTGACCATCCCCGGGGACGGTCAGGAGTCCTCTCCCCGGCAAGAGCTGGTGGGCTGAGCTTGCCAGGCCCAGCTGGTCCTAAATGCTCGTGTGGCAGAGAGGGTTAAAGGGATGGCACTAAAATTTATTTCCTTTCCTCATGGAAAGCTTAAGTCAAATTAGAGCTGGCCAAGAGCGTGGCAGGAGAGAGGAGGGCTGCAGAGAGAGCTGTAAAGAATCCCATGTCCTCTCTCTCGCTCTTCTCCGTCAGTTGCTGGTCTCAGTTGGAAGCCTGGAGGGTTTAACTGGTTGACCTGGAGCACTGTTGGGTGTGAAATAAATAGCTCTAGAGCTTAAAAAGTTCCTCAAAAGCAAAGGCAGTCGGATCATTCCCAAGCACCCAACCCTTCACACCCTGGGACGGGGAGGTGCCACGGGACTCTCGCTTGGGTAGAAGTTTGCCCGAGTCAGGAATTAGCACGGACCGGTTTTCCTGACCCTGCTCGTGACTGCCCGTGATGTTCCTAGGCTGGCTGGCTGCGGGAGGTTTTCCAGTTCCGTGGGTTTCTGGGAGCAGCAGGTTAGTTAAGAGCTGTGCTGCCGAGATCCACGAGCTACCCCTGATGATTTTGCAGCTCAGGTGCCCCAGTGCCTGGGGCCTGTCCCGTTGAGCTTCCCCCTTTCCATATTTTCTGAAGACCGCAGGTGCCCAGGTCCTCACGTGGCTTGTGCTGGAGATGGCCGAGGACAGCGGTGGGGCCTGGGGGAAGGAGAGCAGAGAGTGTGGTGGGTTCTGCGGGCAGCGGGTCGTTCCCAGAGCATGATATGCAGGCAGTGGTCTCTCCTTCGGCGGAGCAGCCCGTTGCTTCTCCTCCTCCTTGCCCCACCAGCATCACGCCTGGAGGGCTGGTTTTTGGCTTAGCAGTAGCACGGTGTTGGGAGGCAGTAACTGGGGAAAGCAGCGCTTGGGCTGCTCCAGGGCCCTCTGCAGAGCCCAGAATTTTTAGGATGGTTGGAGAAGTGGGAGGCGAGGGCTGGTCCTTCCCCAGGCGCGTGGTTTCGGGAGCCCCAGTGGCATTGCAGGCGGAGCAGGGGGTGGTCCGGGGCACCCCTCTCCCCCCAGCACCTCCCCGGCTGCCGGTCGTTGCCATGTTGCTCACCAGCCGTAAGCTGCTCAGTTAGGGCAGAGTATTTGTTGCTGCTTTTAGCGCTGATAAAATGTGGTTTCAGGACGCGGATCTGTAGGGGGAAAGTCCACCCGGGAGCCAAGGGGCTGTAGGACCTGGTAGTTTCTCTTTCTCTCTTTGTGTGTGATGCTGGGACTAGATGGGGGGAGGAAAATCCCAGTCAGAGATTGATTAGAATCAGAGGTATATTTGTTTCTTTACTTCTACTTCTTTTTTTTATAATTATGATTTTTTTTTTTCGATTTTTTTTTTTTTTTTTTAAGTATCACTAAAACTTTTCAAAGACATGGAGGGCAACATATGTACTGTAATGATTATGTTCATGAGGAATCATTGAACCTGTTTTGCCCATGAAAATCAAAGCTGTACTCGTGTTAACCATGCTCTCTCCTTCCCCACGATGCTATTCTATAAACATTGCCCTAGGGAAACAAAAAACCCACTCCTTTCCAAAAACAAAAAGAGAAAAAAACACAAACCAAAACCAACCAAAAGAAAAAAATTAATAATAAAACAAACACCAAGGGGTTGAAAAGGAAGGACTGGCTGTCAGGGACCGTGCCCCCGCGCGCCCCACGCACACCGGTAGCGCCCGGCGCCGGGCAGCCCCCC
>JANHFX010015733.1:0-24901 GCA_027560015.1 Chloroceryle amazona
CGGCAGCCCTTCCCCGATAACTACGTGGATCAGCGTTTCCTGGAGGAGCTGCGGAAGAACGTGCATGCCCGCCGGTACCGGTACCAGGCTGTCGTCTTCCAGTCGGGAGCGGTGGTGCAGCAGCTGTGCAGCGTCTGCGTCTTCGTTATCACCTGGTGGTATATGGACGCCGGGATGCTGAGCCCGCAGGGGCTTTTTGGGGCGGCCCTGGTCTCCTCCCTGCTCGGCTACGTCCTTTTTGACGCGGTAGACGGCGGGGTCGGGCGGCGGGAGAGCGGGCGGACGCGGTGGGCCGACCTGAAGAGCACGCTGGTGTTCTCTGCTTTTACCTACGGTTTCTCGCCTGTGCTGAAGACGCTGACGGAGTCCATCAGCACGGACACCATCTATGCCATGTCAGTCCTCATGCTCTTTGGTCACCTCATCTTCTTTGACTACGGTGCCAATGCCGCCATCGTCTCCAGCACGCTGTCCCTCAACATGGCAATCTTTGCCTCGGTGTGCCTGGCGTCCCGCCTGCCTCGCTCCCTCCACGCCTTTGTCATGGTCACCTTTGCCATGCAGATCTTTGCTCTCTGGCCCATGCTGCAGAAGAAGCTGAAAGCTCAGACCCCCCGATGCTATGTGGCGGTGACAGTGTTCTTTGCGCTGGCAGCGCTGGTGGGGCTGGCCACCGTCTCCAGCGTGGGTGCTGTGCTCTTCGCCTCACTGCTGCTCGCCATCTCCTGCATCTGCCCTTACTGCCTCATCTGCCTTCAACTGCTCAAGGACAACATCCATGGGCCGTGGGATGAGGCTGAGATCAAGGAGGACCTCTCCAGGTTCCTGAGGTAGACTTGGCCCAGGGGGACAGAGGACCTTCTTCTGTGAGCAGTATAAAGGTCCTTGCTTGAGGACAGCGCTAGGAGGAGGACACCAGCCTAATAAAGCCTCTCACATTGATGAAGACCACTTTTGTGTTATCCTCAGTATCTGTTTCTAGACCCAGCCTCCTTGGTTTTGGCAAAGAATGGAGCTGAATCCCACAGTGTGACTGGCCCAAGCAGCAGCTTGGGGGGGCAGGTGAGTGGTGCAGTGCATCCTCTGGCCACACAGACCCATAACTGCATTTGGGGGTAGGTGTGTGTGTATGCAGGAGAGCTGTGTATCCCCTGAGCAGAAACACCACACAGAAATGCACATTTGGCTCAGATGTGCCCCATGGCATGCCGAGGAAGGTCCTCAGCCCCAGAGACCTCAGTGTGTGCATGCCATGGGCACCTCCCTGGGAGGGCTGTAGGGGAAGGGGGATGGCTGAGGGTCAGTGTGAGTAGGGTGGAGATGCAGGGTAATGGGTGCTGCTGGACTTTCAGGACCAAGCACGAGGGCACCTGGGATGGGTGCGGTACAGAGACGTGCTCACCTGCACCCTGCCAGTTGCTGATGGCAGCATAGCCCCATGCCACTGCTAGATAACACATAACGTAAATCCTTTTTGAGGGAGGGGTGAGGAGACAAGACACCTTACTCCCTGTTCTAACCCCCTCCCAGAGGTGGATCTAGCATCCCTGCAGGGCCAGACACTGAGACAGAGGGATGGAGCTCAGCGCAGCCCTCCACTGGTGCTCCCACCAGCTGGGGAGATGCCAGGCTGCTGGGACAGCAGTGGTTCCATCAAGGGTCCATCAAGCAGCCATCTGTCCAGCAGCCATCTGTCCAGCAGCGCACACACTGCAACAGAGGGCGTTCCTGGCAAAGGAGCTGGAGGCCAGGCGAGGCCTGGGCAACCCAGCTCCAGTGCTGGGAGGGCTTCCCCAAGGCTTTCCCTTTCTCTGCTCCCATTTGTGACCATCCCTTGGCAGCCCAGCCCTTCTCCAGGCACCCCTGGGAGCAGAGCCTGCCAGAGCTGGCACTGTGAGAGGAAAGGGGTGCACACATCTGCCCCAGTCCCACCTCAAAGGGATGTACTTGGCATTACCCAGGGTTTTAGGAAACTTTGCTGGAAACCCAACACTGCAGAAGTGCAACTTACTGCTTGATTTACCCCATTCCTTTGAGTGCCAGCATCTCGTTCCAGCAAGCAGACACTTGCCACACATTCCTTGGGCTTTCCTGGAAATGAGGAACTCCCAGCGGAATCTCCAACACCCCCTGTGCTTTGTTACAGCTCTTGCCAAGTGTTAAAGGTTGCCATTGTCGTCATGGTGACGACTGCATCTCATTTTGGTTTTAATTAAAACCTGTGGAAGTTTAGAGCCTGTGCTCCAGTCTCACAGGGTGCACAGAGTAGGCAGATGCTCGCAGTCAAGATGACATTTTTTAGTTTTTTTGAAAGAAAAATGTTGTTTTTTTCCCACAGGGAGGTTTCCCAGAAAGCACCTCAATGACCAGGATATCGCATCACACACTGAACTAATGCCATTGTAATGGTGCCATCCAAAGCTGATTTACAGCAGGGCAAGGCTTGAGTGTAAACCAAAAGTCACTCCAATCTAGCCTGCCTGGCATCTGTTGTTAATGTAGAGGTACAAGAAAGCAGAGTTTCTGCTGCACCCATTCCCCCGAGGAGTAATGTTTCCCCAGAAATGCTCTTTCCCGTACATGCTCTCAAAACCACCTCTGGGTTGGGAAAAGGGCTGACATCAACTACCCAGACATTCCAGGTGGAGACGGGCACAGACTACCACCATCGCCTCAGCCACAGCTGGAAGCCAGTAGATCACTGATACAGATCCCTGGCCTTTGGTGCAGCAGGTCCTGTCCACCCAGCTCCAGGCAGGATGCAGGGTGCGTCCCATCCAGCCTGCCACAGGCAGTTTCATCCCTGCCCACAGCCCCAGGCCTCTCTGCTCCACCAAGCTCCTTCCCTTCAGTTCCTCATTAGCCTCAGCTCTTGCTCAAAGAGCCGCTGGGAAAAGGCTTAGCCTTCCTTTTAGCTTGCCCACACACATACCCTGCTCTCCCTAACCTGGGAGATGGGAATATAAAACCCAGCTCCCAGCCTGGATACACAAAGGAACTTCGAAGGAGGGAAAGATGCACGAGAGAGCCAGGGAAAGGAGATGCAAAGGCCAGGGAGAGTTTCCTTGAAACTGCTCTAGCATTCTCCTGAGGATGCATGCTCTGCAATGCTGCTGAAATTATTTAAGATGCTGAACAAATGGCCATTATGAGTATATCTTCATACCCTATGTCAGAATATCCTCTGCAGAACAAAGCTTTGGCATACTACATCCAGATCAGCATCCAGTTCAGCTGGATGCTCTCTGAGCATCTGAATCTATTGGTTTGCAACTCTGATGAAGCACACACTGAGACCAAAGAAACAGGACCTTCTCCATTTGTACACAATGAAATCACCATCAACCAACTTTAAGGAGTTAAATGTTGTTTTGCATTACAAGGAAGTGCAGTTTCTTTCTCTTAGGTTTCCACTGAGATCAAGTACTTCAATGGGACATTTTCTTTTGATTTAACGCTGATCAAATGCAAGTATTGTAAACTGGCTGGGGATAGGCCTTGCTCCTGGGGGAGCTGCTGACATGTGCTGTCTGCAATCTCCATCTACAGCCCCTGCTGCAAGGAAAGGCAAGTGTCAGCCACCCACACTGTGCTGTCAGGGGCCCACATCCCTCCCTCCATGGGAGATGGGATCTGGGAATCCTGAAAAGAGTGAATCTTTAGTCTTTGAAGGCAAGATCTTTATATCTCTTCAATTCCCATAGCAATCACTAAGCTTTTCTCAGCTTTGTGATGTGAGACACAACAGCAACAATGTGGATGATCAGGAAACCAAAATAGGATTTTAGGCCTAACCCACCCATTAAAACGTAGCCTAGGACACATAATGCCACCAGCTGGCGCAGCACCTCCTTTGCCTAGCCACAGAACACATACCATTGCAGCGTGAAAATAGCACAGACAGGGTCAAACAGCTTCTTCAAAAAGTCATTCCAGAAGCTGACACTAACAAACATCCCATGACTTCCAAGCACGCCAGTAACTCTTTCTACTTAGGAAATTTTAGGAATAGCTAACAGAGAGCAATGAATTTTTGAGTTTTATTTTCAACAATATTTTTATATTGTTATACCTCAGGAGATGGTAAAGATTTCCAGGAGGGGTTTAACACCATAAAATGCCCCAAGAAAGAAGTTTGAGCCTTACAGCCGAATGCATGGAGATCAGCTGGATGCAAGGAGAACAGCAGCATCTCCTGGTTGGGGTGCTGTAGGCAAGGCCATACAACTAAAATATCAGCCACCTTTTATTTGTTATTGGTCATCACTTGGTACCATGCCATATCCCAGACGGAATGCAGAGAACTTCCTGCAGTGCAGAAGAGATTTTTGAACAATATGGAAGAAAAAAGCAGCTTGTGAAATTCAGCCTGTTCCCATTCCCTCTTACCTGAGAGGTGAAGCATGGCCAGAACCTCCTCAAGAGCTCACAGGGTACAAACACCATTGCTTCTGTAGACCTGAAAATATACAATTCCTGAACTCATCTGAGGTTTTTTTTGCCTCAGTACCTGACAGTGGCAAGTTCCACAGATGAAAGATGCAGCTGGTCTGAGTTCCCCTCTTTATCCCTTCCTCTAGGGACAGTTGTGTTCATAGGACTGTTAGGATCCTCTCTTTCCCAAGGTGCTGGAAAGTACCTTGCCCATCACTGTACTCTTTCCAGCTCCAGTAATTCCTAGCCTCAAAGGTCTAGCAATAATGATTATTTAT
This sequence comes from Chloroceryle amazona, assembly GCA_027560015.1. Classification (NCBI taxonomy): domain Eukaryota; kingdom Metazoa; phylum Chordata; class Aves; order Coraciiformes; family Cerylidae; genus Chloroceryle; species Chloroceryle amazona. The sequence goes on from JANHFX010015733.1 coordinate 4,713, forward strand.
CTCCCTCTCCTAAGAACTGCTATACTTTTTTGGGGGGGGTTCCCCCCTTTTTGCTAGTACCATTGCTGTTTCCTCTGTTTTGCTCTACCAAAACACAAAGTCTGAGAAGAAGAATCTGTGTAAGTATTCAGCTCTCTGGGCTTGTACTCCTTATAACTCAAGCAAACTCAGTGTCTGATGTTTACCAGCACATAGAGGTGGTTCAGCACCTCCCTGGATATCCCAGTAACCTAAATCAGTTTGAACAAAAGGAATTGCCGTAATTCAGCAAAGCTGCGTCAGACTTGGCCTGAAACCAAGCACAGCCTGTGTGTTGTCAGGCCCCTTCTACAAACATGATCTATCTGTCTCCTTCACCCTCCTGCCCCCATCCCCTGAGCAGCACCACTGCAGCTCCCTCTCACCTTGAACTTCCTACTACAAAATGTCTTGTTTGTGCTCCTGAAGCAACAGGCAGGAGTCCTGATGCTGTGCCTCCAGTTTGTATCTGTGCAGTGCCTTCTGATTTAACTACATGGTGAGAGATCTCTTCTTGGTTTTCACAGGAGATAAAAAGGTCAATAATACTCATCAGTTTTTAATTTTTAAGACTTGTTCATCATACACTTCTGTGGCATCCAAAACAAACAGACCTTCCGAATGTTAAACCCCAGATTTTATCTCTCCCATAGGGACAGACACATTTGGAACGCCAGAGATAGCTACTTACAGCTATTTGGGCTCAGATGCTCTAGTAAGGCTGGCTCACAAGGAGTTCAGAGGTTTAGTTTGAGGGGGGAAGATCAGAGCAGCTGTGATTTATTTATAATTGTGCCCATTCATCAGTCTAGAGACTGCTGCAATCTTCTCCTTTGACTTTTCACTTCAGCCAGGTGCTGCTGCTGGTGCATTAGACTCTTTTTTTTAAAAAGCTGGCTATTCTTCCTGCTAACACTAAGCCAAAGCCATATGGAGCAATCAGGGTGGTTAATAAATTCAGAAGTAGCGGTAGAATTCCAGCAGAACATTCCTCCCTCCATGACCTCAGAGGCTGAGAGTCTCTACAAAGCCCAGGAAATTTCTTTCATGATGTGTGCATGGCTCCATTTGAGAAAGAGGAGGTAGACCCTTCAATAGAAAAGCAGCACACACTTTTTTTTTGGTCAGAATTTTTATTTTTGTTATATCCAGGTTTATCATTGACATCTGAAAATAAAATATTTCATTTAAAAATAGGCTAGTGCAAATTAAAGATGCTTTTGGACAAAAAGAAAAAAAAGATCGCATGTAACAAAAAAGAAATGTCTATGTTAGGACGATCTTCCTGGAACAGCTGGTGGAGGTCGCCTAGGAAAAAGATAAAAAATAACCCAAAATTCATGGTGTGGGGAGAAGAGATTTAAAACAAAAGGTCAAGATACAATAAAATCACTCATAAACAAAATTATCTTAGTAAAATGGGTTAAGAGAAAAAGGCACAGAACATGCACATTAAGGAAAAGAGCAAGAGCAAGATTAGACTCAGCTGGCAATCAGCACAGCCTCAGCTTTCATCCTCACCACTTCCCATCTGACTCGCTGGCACCAGAGAACTAGGACAATCACATCACAAGTGTGGATGTTGCTGGTCACAGGCTTTCTAATTTTCTTGCAGCAGATAACATCCTCTGGAAGAGCTTTTCCCCAGACAACCTTAAAATTAGCACCACTATCTGCTTCAAACACTGTCCTTGAAGAACTTTCTACATGAGACTGATGAAATCAGGCATGATCAAACATGATGGCCCATGGGTTGGATTCTGGTATCTGAATGGGACATTGCTGGGAAAGATTAAGAGTGTTGGTGGTGGCAGTGCAATGAATCTACTGCCAACCCAAGCAGGAGAGACCTGCAGCTGATGTCGCAGTGCAGCAGTCAGAGAAGAGCAACTGCTCCTCCTGTCAGCCAGCATACAGCACTGACATGCTGCTGACCAACGTGCAGGGAAATGAACTCGTACAGGGGTAGGTAACGTACTCCAGCAAGATGGGGCACGTGTGACACTGCTGTTCACTGATGGGGAGAGCACAGACTCTCTCAGACATAGCCATTAAAGACTATAAAAAAACAAAAACAGACCTGCAAACATTACAGCAAGCAAGTGAATACAACAGGGACAGCGCTGCTTTCCCAAAACCTGTGTAAGGATCAACATAGTGACTGCTGAGCTCAGTGAGAAACATCCTCTCCCGTGGGAAGCTGTTGTGCTTCTTGTGCCATACAGACCGTCTCCTCCAAGAACTGATTCTAGTTACTTGGCTCATGCTAATCTGCAGGAGGAACTGAGTAATCAGCACATCTGCACATTCGTATACAACCACTTCGGGGGGAAATACCTTCCAAACATAATGCATACACATGCACATTTTTACTCTGGCTCCTGCTCTGGAAGACTTAAGTCTGGCCTTCTGCTTAGCTCTGAATGTCCCCAAAACATGCTTTCCCCGGAAATGACCTGAATACCAGGTACTGCTTGAAAAACATTCATCCATTTCACAGCAATATGCCAAGCAGGGCAGCAGGCTGAATGAATGCTCCCAGGGGTTATGTCTCACCCATCTCCCCTTTTAATGGCATCTCCAGCGATCTCACTGCAACACTCATCACTAATAAATCCTCACTGCAGGCCCAACAGAGGCAGAGTGAAGCATGCTGAGGCGATGGTGCAAGAGACAGAACGCTACTCATGCACATCCAAAAAGTAGTAATAAAAGCCATCAAGAGTTACAGTTTATTTCAAGTTCAGAAATGTAGCATAACATTTTTACAGCAGGTGGATGTGGTGCTCAGTAACAACCATGGTTTCAGGAATCAACTTGCTGTGCTCAAAGGTCAACACCAGGAACCATTTACAGATGATGAAATCAAAGGCAGATGTTTTGGCTCATAGGAAATAGGGCATTAATATACAGAGCAAAATTCAGAAAGAAATCAAGCATATGCTTCTTACAAAAAGAAGTCATCGTTTACACCATCCTGGAAAAGTAAAGAGACAGGCAGTAAAGCAAACGTCCGGCAAGGTGGGACAAATCATATATCAAGCAAGAGTGGAGGACTGTCTGGACGAGAGGAGCCATCGGTATCTGCTCGCCTGCAGACAAAGCAAGAGGAAAGACAGGCAGAGTAACATTCATTTACACAAGGGAGCTGTTCTGTTAGAGCCCAGGGAGGATGTTTAATGCCACAGAAAGAGGAACTGTGCCACAGGCACACCAAGGGGTTGGATGCCTCCCTGGATTGACAGATGCAAAACAGGTCTGTCTTCAGTTCACAGGTTTGGACTATTTTAAGACAGAAAGACAGAACTAGCCAGTAATCTCAGTACGCAGTGTACATGTTGTTTAGTGTAGCTGTCTGCAATACAGAGGATAATATTTTCTGTTATGCTTTAACATGAGATGCCATAACCCATAATGTATCTCCTTTAATATAATAAATAATCTACTTTTATGAGGCTTACTCAGAAAGTGCAACAAGATCAGCAATAAACACACATTAACTATGTACATAAACCTTTTCATTGAACAACCGTTGTAATCCTAACACCAGGTCCCTTGAGATTAAAGGCTGAGAGCTATTTACAGCATGCGCAAGCTCTTCTGCTGTTGGTCAGCCATGAGGAGGTGAGGTGGAACGTGTTCTCTAGGCAGAGACCCAGGCTTAGCCTAAATACAATAGTAGATGAGCACCTCCTAAAACTTAGCTACGTACATCACCAAGCTAATTACACATCTCATATAAGATCAGAAACTCTGCTGTTGCTTAATGGGAGTCTCCACTACTCCCTGGCAGTCTTCTAAGCTTTGCCAGAGGGAATCAAAGAAAGGGAAAGCAAACCACACTTCTCAAGAGAGGGGAGTTGAGGCTTAGCTCACCCTGTCCAAGCGTGTCTGCAGAAGGACAGTGGCCAGCCTGAGGCAGCCAGTCCCTCCAGCAGATCCACAGGGTACTTGACCTGCTGCCCTTCAGGCATGAAGCAAGTTGCTGCCAAGGCTGCTCCTCTGAGAAGAAGGGATGGGAAAGACACAACTTGCCAGCATCAGGAGCGAGACGGACAAGCAAATCCGATCCAGTCACTGTACAGCAGGAGGAAACAGGCCAAGGTTGAGAGGACAGTACTTACTCAATAGGATGTGGCAATTTCTTGGGACATACTTAGCATTTTTCCTAGAAACAACTCTATATAGTTTATTCTGAAAAGTGTATGTTCAAGAAGTTGGAGCTAACATCATTAAACATGAGATCTGTGCTCAAGTTTGACTATTAACCTGCACACCTCAGAGTGTTGCATATAGGGCACAGGCCAGATTTAGATGTCATCTGAATGATGATGCAGAGGAAGGAAGCGCTGTTCAGCCATGTCCCACAATTTCAACATCAAGTGTAGAACCAGATGGTGCTGACAGTGGGGCTGCAGGCACCTCACTGCCCCTTCCTCTTTCAAGTAAATCCACCCTTGAGAGCTTCATTTACAATTCAAGATTACTGCCGAAAAATACAATTTCTTTGGGGGACAGAGTTAAGGACAGTGTTGAATCATGCTACCCTACTTCCTTATGCTTGACAGAAACAATCATTAAATTAAATTAAGGAGTCTTGAGTACAGAGGACTTAAAAACATATTTTCAGGCTAGATCTATGTCATGTAATTGAGGGTCCTAACTCTCTAACTGGTATTACCACCATTACCTCCTATATAGCCACACCAGTCTAAATCACCTTCTGGAGGTGCTCCCTCTTTCCACTGATCAAAGGGGACCCTGGACAACTAAGTCAAGTGCTTGGGGTATGGTGGGATAAACCCAGACCACAGCCTTGCAATATCACTGAATAAATATCAAAATGTAGGATTAAAGTGACTTTCTGTGGCTGAGGCACTAAGCCTGGCTTTCCATCAGCAGGCAGCTGCCAGCCAGTAACAAAGAGCTCTGAGAAACTAAGTACAGGTTTGCTGGCTAGGCAACAGTTTAGCCAGATGCACTGCATGTTACAGCAGAGAGCACTACGCAGTGGAGAATTGTGTAGAACACAAAGAAAAAATCATCAAAATGTGTTTGGTTTGGTTTGTAGTAAAAAACAACGTGGCTATAGCTGGGTGGTTTTTTTTTTCCCCTTGAAGACTGATTCTGTGCACTTGGTGTTGGAGATCTGGGCCTGTTCTCTGAACAAATGCTGGCCACTTAAGCAGTCTTGTGAAATCACCAAGATGCCGGTTCTCTGGCAAACTCCATCTTAACTGTGCCTAGGGTGTTGACCTCTAGACTCCCCAGGTATGTGCCACAAGTATGAGGTTGACAGGAAATTAAAGTTAAGCTAACATACAAGTCATGATGCTTTCCCAAGCTTGTCTCTCTTATTATGCAAGCTGAAACACAATTTGTTTCAGTGGTGAGCACAACTAATCAGCAGCCTGGCAATAACTTAAGAAGCTAAATCCCCATTTGTTGTGGCTCTGATTGGATTCTTCCTTACCCTGGGACTACAGCATACTGGAGCCCTACAAAGCAATCTCAACAAATAAATTTATTAGACTTATTATACTGGAGGCCTTTGAAACCACCAGTTGCTTTGCCAAGGGATCTGTAACCATAACTGTAATAACAGCAATTAGTATTTTCTGAATAAACAGAGCCAAATTCATCTCTAGTTTAATTCTGTTAACTCAGTATGTTTTAAGCAATAAGGGTGACACTGACCCTAAGTGTTTAAAGTGAAGTAATGCAGTTAAGACAAAAGGTTTTTATAACACATTAATATACAATGTGCAAAATGATAGGCAGAAAGGACTTCTGCAAGTGCACAACTGCTCAAATAATCCATTGCCAGGATGCACAAATGAGTTCTTCTCAATACTTCTCTGCATAAAGCAACGTTAATCCAAGGTGTGCAGGACTTCAAGTGATGCAAAGATAAATTCTTTGTATGGGAATCATAGTGGAACTTTATAGACTGGTCTGATCAACTATCTCAAATCCAAACCAGACTCTTGGAAAGCTCAGATGCAAATCTAGACCATAGTTCTACGAATTGTCTCACACAGTGGGCAGTAGCCCATTTACAGCTGTGCATATATCTATATTTGTATCTATATCTCCTTCTGTTTCACAAAAGGACCAAAAGGAGCCCTCGGTTCCCTGGATCCTGCCACTCAGTACATTTTTACGTATTACATGCACTCATACCCCTAAGGCTTCCAATGAGTTCAGTGGGAGTATGAACATGAGCAAGCACCCTCTGCTCTGTCACACACACTGGCTCTTCAAACCGCCTTTTCACATCCTTGCTGCAGGGTAAGATGGCTCCACACTAAGCCCTGCAGGCTGGAGAACCACAGCCTGGTCCTTACCAAACACTCAACCAACTGTGCATGTCAGCTGTCAATGTGACAAAGTAAAAGAAATATAGTAAAACACACATTGTCCCACACACCCCCTGCTTGTTTAACAACATTCCTTAAAAGCTAGACTTAGGATAAGGAGAAATTATAGGAGAAGCAGCCATCCAGCTAGCTTCTTGCAATACAGACATAGAATTGTGAGGCCTTCAGAAGAGCTTGGTAAGAAATCACATTGCTTTTCTTTGCCCAGTTTATCCATTAAAAGCAAAAACAGGCCTAACTGTGTAATTCTAAATGACAGAAAACCTGAAAGGTACAAATTAAAGCAAGATTCCCTTCAGCAAAGAGAAAAAAAAAGACTCAGATCAAATCAACACGTGCACAAACACACAGAAAGTTAAGCCCTCTATTTGCCGTACAGGATGGTGAGCACGGTTGCCTGGGTAGACACGTGTCAGTAAGTTAGCTCACATCAGCTATTGCAAAAGGAAAAGTCAAGGCAGCACAGACATTCCCAAAACATTTAAGACCTCATAAACAATGCAGAATGGACAGAGAGTGTATCAGTAAAATTGGTTACTTGCCTATAGATGTCCAGACATGCGACTATACATTGGTTATTGCAACAGTTACCAAGCAATTTGTTTCCACATATTTGGTTAACAATGAATGACATGCCAGAAACTTCTTTTAGTCTAACAGGGATGAATCTAACGGACGAATTACAGTGGGCCGAGTAGGTGAAGGAGGTGGTCTTCGACTGGAGAGAAAGAGAGAAGAAACAATAAGCACAAACACTGAAAACGAACTTGACACATTTTGCTGTTGCTACGTGAACATGCACATGCTCCTAAACACAGCAATCTTATGTCCATGTGCACTGAAGCAGGACAGCCCTAAGCACCCAGAATAAGAAAGAAAGGGATGGGTTTGCCATGTCCATACCATGCAGTAACCCTCTCACGCATCAGACAGCTCTTCTCTCTTGCCCACAGCCTGGGTATTCTCCAAACACAGTTACTGTCTTGTGCCATGGAAGCAGCCATTGGGGGAGGACCATTATTCCTGTTTTCTCAGGGGTCATTCACAGACTGGACTAACAGGCACATTTCAGAGTGGCCAGCTGGATACAGGAGACAGCCTGCAGTGACTTTGGCTGCTGTTTGCAAAAGCAGAACCACCTGCTGCTTCTTGCACCCGTTGGGCCAACAGGAGCCATGCCAACGTGCCTGAACTTGAGGCACAATTGTCAAGCTTTTTATGAATAGCCAGTTATGAAAATGCTAGCAGTGGCTATAGCTTCTGGATTTATTCCTTTATCGCAAATGCTCTCCTCTGTCAACTTCAGTAACGGCCAAGAGAAACCCAGATTTTTGGGAAAGCTTATGGGTCTTTATTCCCGTTTCGTATGGCTGATCCAGCACAGGCTCCTGTATACTGAAAATCTCTGCAATTCAATTTGGACTGCATCATCATCTGATAAGAGACCACAGTGCAAGAGTTAGCAGCAGTACAATCCCCAAGCACCTTCCACTTGCACTCCAGACTGAACAGAGATAGTCCAGGCTGAAACCTTCCCCTCCCTCACTTCATCTAAGGGTGAAACACCAACTCTTCTGGTGTAAGCAGATTCTCTCTGGTAGCTATGTAATTGCCTCTTTCATTTTTGTGTTTAGGGTACATGGTTCACATCAGTTATGTGTGGAGGTAACTCCATCAGCTTAGTTACAGAGAGTATTATGTTCCATTCTACCTGGGCTAAAACACCTCACCACTGAGCAAAGCCTGGGAAGAATCTGAGATGATAATACCTCTCATCCTCCAGTGCCTGCACTATCTCAGACAGTTCTGCCTGGCACTGTTTTGTGCTGTGTAAGTATACAGAAGAGACTGCTCCTCACAGCCAGCCTGCTCCTCTAGCCGGCTATCCAGCACGCTCATGCTACTGCAGTTATTCCAGTCCATCTCTTAACACTGGTTTTGCTTTCCATTTTCTTTATTGGGAAGTACCAGTGCTCTCTTTATTCCTTAATGCAGCCCAGATCACTGCAACAGCACATAACTGCTCTAAGAGAGGCATGAACCCGGGATTTGAACAAGGCAGGGAGCCAAGGGCTCTTCAGTTCCCATCCACCTTCAGCAGGCTTCATTAATGCCCAGGACAAATTGTGCAGCCCTCCTTAATGCTGTCCTCGACCTGTGAAACTAGGAACAGTTTCTGTATCTGAAGAAGATTAAATAGGAAACAGGTCTCATTCTGTTAAACTAAATAGATGAAAAGAAAGTAACTGTCTTAATCTTCTTTGAACTGAAACATATGAGAAATTTATACTTGACAAAAAGTCTCTCTTGGCTCAAAGTGCATCTTGTACTACAGTATTCTCTTTTGATGAAGAAATGAGAATTTTAATCCCTAACATGCAACAAATACAAAATATGCCAACTGAAGCATTCAAGTAAATCAACAAGCTAAAAAAAAATAGACAAAATGTAATTTCTTCATGGTGTATTTTTCGTACAGAAAAAAATGTTACTGTGTTAACTATTGTTTCTTGTGTTGCTCCAGTGTAGGTCTTCTGGACCCATTTCCAAAATTTGTTGTTTCATAAAGAACCACTTCTAAGGCTTTGCATTTCTGTTGGGTTGCATTAAATTATTCCTTTGTTGAAATGCCTCACATTGCATTGTTTAGCGCTTACTGAAAACATCGTATCATGTGTGTACAATTTACAAACAAGGGAAAATGCATACAGCTGTCTTCATATCAAATATAAAAGATACAAGCCCAAGCATGCATTTTAATACCAGGTTGAATGAGACACACTGGAGTAAAATAATGTAATTTAGTCAAATTGCTATTTAGCCCAGTAGGATCAGAAACTATAGAGCACAGTGGGAGGATTTCCTGGATATAATCAGTCAAACCAAACCTGAGCCCCATTTTCCACCACAAACCGGAGCTGTTATTGCACTCTGACCATTATTTAGAATTTTCATTCAAGCACTGTGCAAACCTGAACAGAAAAATCCCACTGCAGGCTCTCATTTCCCAAGTACCACTCCAAGGAGTAGATACCCCTAAGGGGTCCCTCTCAGCAAGTAGCAGCTGCAAGGGCCTAGGGCTCAGTGCCACGCTGCAGTGTGTCCCCTTGCTCCTTGCAGTGGGCAGAGCCATGCCAGCCTTTTGTTGTCCCTGCTCTGTCAGGCAGGTCTGCTCAGAGAAGGGACCTCTCAGCCCAAGCTCTCCTCCACCATTTCACACTCCAAGTACCTCTCAGTGGACATGCACACACGGATCTGCATACTTACACTTGTGTCTTCCCAAGGGGTATGGGCAGGGATGTACATGAGGAATGGACAAACCTCTCCTTTTCTCCAGCCCCTCTTCCCTCTCGCCTTAAGGGTGCTGCCTGGCTCCCATGCAGCTGCACAGGACTTCTTTCCTGCTCCTTAACCCAGAGCACCATGACTAGGCAAGTGGGACCTCCACCTGTAGATCAGAGGTAACTTCCAGAGGTGTGGCAGATGTTTGGGAAAAGGCAGTGCTTAGGATAAGACCTACAAAAGCACCATTCACCTCCAGTCCTGCTGCTGACAGTTTCCTGGGCGTTTCCAGTTGCCTGTGCTAGTAACACAGGAAGAGGGGTCATACTCCCAAAGCCCCAGGCAGAGCACAGTGAAGAGGTTCAGCCTGAGGAAGAGACCTCATCTTCATTAGCCACTGACACACTGTATCAACTGGCATAAGCTGACGTTCATGTGAAGGAAAGTGAAGGACAAGCCCAGAAGTGCCTATCACTAGATTTCCCTGTCAAGGTGACAAGCTATGTGACCATTTTTAAACTGGGAATAGGATTCAGACCTTTCCCCCCACACAATGGGAATCTCAGCCCCAAAGACAGAAGGAGAGGCCATCTCACACATCTCTTGCCTCTCCCCCTCCTTTACACCTCGAGCAGTGGCTGGGAATGCAAGTGCTCCCTGGGGTGAAGGGGTGCAGAAGCAATGGCATCCAAACCATCACCTTGAGATAACAGACAGCAACCAGCACTGCGCTGCTCCTTGCAAATGTTGTCCCACCTTCCTCTCTGTTCTGGGAACCACCAAAAAGGGAAGATCTGAGGAAAGTCTGGCATAATTTCGGCACCATCGCGTTCTGAGCAAAAGTTACGTAAATGAGCGCTGCCAGGCCCTCCAAAAGCTGAGCAATGCAAAGCGAACGGGCAGTAACTTGGAGTGAAGAGCAGCAGAGGGAGCTCCAGCCTGCCTGTGGACAGAAGGAGGGAAAACCAGAGAAAAACAACCTCCCCCAGATGCCTGCTCCATACTAGCTGCCATGTCAGTGAGTAAGTATGTGACTAAGCTCAATTAAATGTTTAGTCTGAAGCCAACAGATGATAGCGGTAGAGACAGCGTGGACCACATTTTCTCTGTGCTATCGGACGGACTCTGATGGCTCAGGGGTGCATTCGTGGTGCTGAGCTCTTCCCAGGTCCCGAAAGGTGGCTCCCAGTTCACAGAAAGCTCCTTATAAAAATGTCACTGCTGCGGTAATTCCTATGTGGTTATTGTCTCCAACATTTCAGCTGGGTTTTTTGAGTTTTGAGGCTGAGTCCCACTGCCTGGCCCCTTTAACAGGCTTCGCAGTCCGTTGTGTTTTCTTTTTTTTTCTTTTTCTTTTTTTTTTTTTTTTTCAAAAAAGGGAAACAGTGTTTGTAAAAGTTAGTGCTAAAGGGGCAGGGGATCATAGGTCCCCAGGGTTGAGTAAACGAGTCTGCAGAAAGAATCAGTTCTTCTAACTAGCACACATTAAGCAGACATAAAGAATTTACCAATGAAAATTGTGGACTAAGTATGTATTTAATAACTCCCTGATGTTGCTGCAGAGACTCCTCCTTTGAAGAGCTCAGTGGGGTTTTGAATGGAGGGTAAATCTTAACCCCATACAAAAACTTCTTAAAAAAGGAGTTCTACATTTATTTTTAACCTAAGCAGCACACTTTTTTTTTCCCCCCAGTTTTAAAAGAACTAAAAGCTTTAGCTAGGCAAATGAAGAGCAAAAGGAACTAAATAAAGCAAGTCTAGACCTAAAATTCAATCAGAAACATATGGGAGCTCTTCAGGCATTTGCCTTTTGAGAAGTGCTATCGCTCCCCACACAGAATCCACAAAATATGCTTTCAGTGGAGCATGGCTGTAATTACCATGGGAGGCCCTGCTTGAAGAAGATGGCTTCTCTTCTCAGAGTACTTGTAAATAAAAGGCTTTCATTGCCACTTACATTTTACATTGTTGTTTATTTGTGACCACCAGAGAACACTTGAAGAAGGCGTGCACGTAACTATTTTACAATACACGCTATAGATCTGAAATTGTAAACAAAAGTCCATTAATCTCTCCTTTTTCCATGATCTTGATTTCTCTGTAATGTTATTTCTCTATAATACTCTCTCAGAGTACTCTGATATGTGACATTGTCTTCATAGAATTTAGTGAGAAAATATTTAAACAAAATCTCTAAGTGCCTTTAAGTCTGACAGTAGGCAAATTTTATTTTAGGTGACAATACAAATCCGGACTTGAAGCATACAATAAGAGGATGAAAGAGCAACTTACTTCACGTGAGGAATAAATATAGTTTCTCATTTGGGGGATGACTTAGAAAGAGTAAGTAGCTTTTTTTTTTTTTTAGAATGTTAGGGGGTTGATTGAAAGATCATCTAGTCCAACCCTCCTGCCAGAGCAGGATCACCTAGATCAGGTCACACAGGAACACATCCAGGTGGGTTTTGAATGCCTCCAGAGGAGACTCCACAACCCCCCTTGGCAGCCTGTTCCAGTGATCTGTCACTCTCACCATGAAAATGTTTCTCCTTAGCTTATTCTTGGGATAGTTATAATGACTTGACTGATTTTATTTTTATACAGTTTTCACTGTTTCAGTATGATCCTGAGAGACCCCTACAGTTTAGCTTCTACTTTTCCTGGTTCTTATATCAGCCTCACTTCTATATGGTACCTCTCAACCTTCATTGGGCTCTGGATTTCGAAGAAAATCCAAACCAGAAGTAACACTACTGTAGCAATCACAGTTGAAGAACAGATGCAAGACATGGTTTGTAGGCCTGATTAGCTAGTCTACAGTCTATGCATACCTAAAACTCTTTCTGGCCTACAGCAGGTGCAGCATGGATACTGCAGAGTCTCCCAAATACCAGCTCAGGAAAAGAGTGGATCTTGAGTGGAAGAGGGAAAACCAAGAGAAGGAAAGGCACTTGATACTACTGACAGAAATCATAAAAAAGGTAGAAAAGGCAGAAAAAGGATGATGATGTTAAGAGGAGTAAAGCAAGAATTACAGACAAGAACCAGGAAATGATGATTCTGGGAGAAATGAGAAACAACATTTAGTGGTGAAAGGATAAAGTAATTGGGGAATATCTGTCTGAGATGGTCCCTTACACCAACATAATGGTCCGAGGGTGAAAATTTCTCAATTTGTTTCTGTACTGAAAAATGTCATTTTGTCAAACACGAAATGTCTGTAGTAAGCATGCCCGTAGGACTACTATCACTGGACAAGTCAGGAATGGACTCCATGAGGCGCACAGCACAGTGTTCAAGGAGGCACGCCAGTTCTGAAGTAGCTCTCCAGCTGAACACATATGTATCAAGCTCCACAAATGCACAGAGGGCGTGCTGCAACTGTACTGCCAGATACTTGCACAGCTATACATACCGCCGAACCGTACTGTTTCAAATGACCCAGCTGCACAATGGAACAGTGAAGAATTTTTGTGTTAAGTAAGCAAGTTAAAGTCATTAGATTATGCTGTTTTATCTGATACCTATTTAAGTGAAACAAAAAAGTAAGCTTAATGGGAAGAGTGTGTCCTGCTAGCCACCACTACACCGCAGCTATATAAAACTCCAGTAATTCAAATGCTAACACTGTTCCAAAGCATTAGGGTTACTGAGGTTTCACTGTGCATGATTTAACTTAATACAGATACTCCTTTCAGAGGCAAAGAGGTCCAAAACACCTCAGGATCTTTCAGAAACCCTCTATCAGGATAATCAAGAGGATCAAAACTGCCTGTGGAAGAAGAGAGAGTTAGGAGTCCTGACTGATACATTCAGAATGCTGCTCTACCTTTCATAGAAGAGGATGACAGAAGGGCCACAAAATCAGCAGGAGGAACATTTCATCTTTACATAGCAGCTCAAGTCTTGTGTACTGGTCTGTGCTTAGCTGTACCGTTGGGCATCAATGTGAATCACGTGCCCTGTCTTTGAACACTGCATCTATTCTGCCCACTGTATTCTTCCTTCCTACTCACTTTTGACCTTCCTCTGCCTTTTTGTCTCTCTCCTCTTTACTTACCTTTATGCAAGAAAGGAAGCAAACATCCTGGTTGTCACCTCCATCTGGAGTTGCACTTCTTGTCCATGATGACAACTAATGTGATTATCAGTGTCACTGTTGTTAGTGTAGCCATTGAGTGCCCTCATTCACTAATGATCCAGTACAGCTTGCAGGGGACAGGAGAGTTTCAAGGAGAGCCTTTCAAGATGCCTGCAGGTTCAGGAAGTTCAAATCATCACTGCTTTCTATTTACTGTCATGTGTTTTATCTTCTAGCATAAGCAAGGCTACAAATGCACTGCAATTCTGCCCACTCTTTCAGACAAGAAGGCACAAAATTTCATGCTAAACACCCTTGCTCTAATCCTGCATAGCCTTCATAGCAACTGTCATTGAAGTACTCTCTTATGAGATTAAATGATTACTGGAGACAAAACACGTCTTCAGGTTCCTGTATTTCTGGCAAACAACATTTGCTATTTGACTCTCCTTTTTGAAGTTGAGACAATAAAAATGAAATCCACTTCCTTGTACTAAACTATCTTGAGAGAGAAAAAGCTAAGGAAGAAGAAAAAAAACCCAAACAAACAAACTAAAACTAATCAAACAAACCAGCGGTTTTTTTGAAAATACCTAAGAGAGTAAGTTACTTATTCATTCAGTTCACCAGCTGTCACTCCCCAAAGCAGGCTAGCACTGTGTTTGAAGACTGCACTCACAGCACCATCTTTATCCCAGAATCTCTACTTTTCAGGTTCCTTCTTTTTCTGTCTTCCTCACCCTTGCATCTTTTTTACTTACCCTTCCCCATCATGTGGGACCAGTCTACACTATGAGTAATGAAGAGCCATTATCCTCTTCGCTGAACTTTGGAAGTAACTTTGGATCTCTTCTAGTTCACCTTGTTTTAAAGACAATTTTTCATTGCATAAGGCAGGAGCAAGTAGCTTGGGAAGAATTCTAAAGATGATCAAAACTACCTGAGATGAAATAAATAAGATCAAACCTAAACTACACATAGAACAAGTGACTCTTGATATATTTGTTCAACTGTCATAGTATATTGCACATCAGAGAACTCACAGACCGCTGAAGATATGGAGAGCCTGCCTCTGGCTGATGAAAGCAATGTTGATGGAAGAGTTAGTGGCAGCAGATACAGTACTTAGGCTACAATGTCTGATATCCTATGAACTCTGTTTTACTTGATATTCAGAACAGTCATCTAGAGGAGAGGTATATGAAGAAAGGCAGTGAACAAAATCCCGTTGCTAGTCTAGAAGAAAGCAATCCTTTTAGAGGCAGCAATCAGCAAAGCTTCTCGAGTAGACATGGAGACCTTCACGTATTTCTCATGACATTACAGCTCAGGCAGCTGAAATATCAGTTTTCTGCAAACACCATTCCAAATGCATCATAGGATTGGTATTGCAGAATTGTAATGAAACCACAAGAGTTGCCATATTGTGATATTTTACATGCTTTTAAAACCTGCTGTGACCTGCTTTCTGGCCAGTCCCTCCACTATTTATCTTCATTCAGAATGCTACTTACTTCATTGCTTTTGTTAGGACTGAAGCTGCAAGATGACCAGTATTCCTCAACTGGTTTTGCACATGGCAGCGTGGCTACCATAAGCAGCGTAGCTAGTGTTTCTAATGGTTGTCACAGCCACTGACACCAGGCTGCTGTTAAGAAAGATTGCTAAATATTGCATTTTATGGTTTGAAAACTGCCTGAAAACATTTAAAAAGAGACAGAAATGCAAGGAGCTGGAGACAGATTTACAAAGGTGCAAAGGAAGGGCTAATTTGGAAAGAAACCAAGAGAAGACAGTCAGAAGCAAAGAAGGGGATATGTGGGGAAGGGAGACACACATACTGGTCAGGAAACCGAGTGAAGGGAGAAGGTGAAAGAGGAAGCAATCAGGATGGTCAAGAAAGGTATAGTAAGGGAAAGGCAGAAAAATGGAAAACACAAATAGTGATGAAAGAGCTAGTGTAAGATGGGAAAAAAGCGGAGCTCTCTTCTAAGAGATAAGGGAAAATAAATGGAGTCTCCTGCTTGAGGCAGTCAGCAGCATAAACAGCATATTAGTGGGTGTGCATTTCAACAAGAAATGTAAATTAGACTGGTAACAAATTACACAGGGGTGTCTTCCCCCAGGGGAAGAAATCACAGAAAGATAACTGATATTCTCCTAAGTCGTGTCATTTTGAGATCCTTGGGCAGGCGGAGTTGGAAACATACCAACTACAGAAGAGCAGAATCCCCTATGTAGCTGCATATTCTTCTGATCACAAACATGAAATGTAGAATTAGATTAGGTATTCTTTAGCTTTCCTTTTCCCCTGAAATTCAGAAGGATTTTGAAATCCTTCCATATAACACTCTTATGTCTTTGCTTGCATGAAACACTCCTAATTGCTGATTATACTTTTTTAATATAGCCTTCACTGAAGATACATTCAAAGAGGTCAAATGGATGCTACTGCTGGACAGAGCTGTGCTCTTCTATGTGGGTGTTCTGATTGAGATCATCCAATTTAGCACACAAATACTTTAAGATGGGCACTTATTCAGCCAGAAGACTTTGATGCAATAGCTGTTTGATTATTATTTATATTCCATCAAAAAAAGATAGTAGTAAAATTTCAAGGCTGCAAGGTCAAGCTTTCAGAAGAGAGGAGATTCCCAGGCTAAGGCAGGATAACTCTCCTGACCTTATATGCCTATGCACTATGACAGATTTTAATCAGAAGATCACGTGCAATTTTTGCACAGGATCTCTTTATCATTCAATGCACAAGGTTAGAAATTACATTAAATCTTTCCAAAGAACTCTAATCCACAAAAATCCATCACAGAAAACTTACTTAGTGGTGGATATCTGGCAATCAAAGAGCGGAGTATAGTGACCACGAACCAGGAAACATCAGGCAGTGATGCTTTCTTCAGTGCTTCTGACTTTGTCTGGAAATTTCTAACTGTAATTACTTTCAAGTAGAAGAACTTTTATTGCGACAGGTTGGCAGAAATACATAATGATAGCATACAGTGTAGATTAGTAACAAGCACAACAGGTCATGTAATTAGCCTCAGTGGCATAACAAAACATAGCTGCATAGCAGCCATCGCTCCTTCCACGATGGCTGTCTGTTGAGTTGAAGTAAATTGTAGGGAGAGTATGGGACTGTTCACCAACAGCACAACATGAATTCTCTCCTTGCTGCTTGCCTCAGATGTAAAGGCCACCCTCAGCCCTCAAGAACCAAGCAGCAGCATGCCCGAGGGAGAGACACACATGCTCAAGAGAATTCATGTTCCTGCCTGCTTGAATAGATGGTCCAGCCTTTCAAGACTCCCCTTTAACCAGGTCCCAGGGCTCCGCATCAAGTGGGATCATGTATGTTTTAATGGTAAAGTGAGTAATGATCTCCAGTGTTTCATAGGGAAAGCCTTCATGAATCCACAAGTAGCACTACAGAGCAGGACACAGAGACAAGGGGAGCAATTCTCTCAGCCCCACTAATACCATGGGCTCTGCTGTCAGGAGAAAAACATTTTCAATTCAATTGTCTTCCTTGTGGCAAAGCTGAGGTTCCAAAATCAAAGCATCCACAGTAGAATTAAAATTGGTCAAGATCAGACTTTCCACACAGGCAGGCAAACACACATGATGATAAGCTCAAGTGGCTCTTGTGCCTGCTTAAACGACCTTACCAAAGTGAGCACACAGCTGCATTTCTTTCAAAATACTACTTCACTCTTTTAAGAGAGAAAACGAATAATGTAAATTCTGGCAGCGGGGAATATTTCACAAATCATATATGCTTTAGCGTCAAGCCCTTAAAGCCAGGGGCCTTTACTCACAGGCTTTGCTGGGAAAGATCCACCCACCTCAAGTGGGATTAATTAAAAGAGGCATGTATCATGCAAATAGTTTCTGTTTCCTTACAGAAATATTCAAAGCACATAACCCAAACCAGCTTTAGAATTAGAGCAAAGCAAGGAAGAAAATTATTTCCTGCTCCCCTAACTCTTTTCCTTTGCCTGTGCGGCAAGTGAGGAACAGTGAGAAAATGCCGAGAGCTCACCATTTTTGTACAATTCCTTTGACTAAATGCTAATAAAGTTGAGGGAAAAAAAGGATGTATTTTTTAAAGGCAGTATCTCACTATAAGGTGCCCAATTCTCCAAACCAAATATGTGCTCACCCACTTGTTGGAGAAAGATGGTCCAAGTCTTACCTCTGAAAAATTATCTTTTTATCTTAAGGCAGAACAGGAGAAACTAGAAAGCTTATATTTCTTCAGCATGTCAGGATTTTCAGCTCCACATGACAGTGACAAGGGCTGCAACAAAAAGCTCCTTTGGAAAGCTAGATGAGCTTTAAAAATACAACTTTTTTCTTTTCTCAGGAAGCTAAATTATTTCCGCAGATATGAAAGATCCTGACACTTCAAGGAATCATTGCAGAAAATGGCGGTAGAGCAGTCAGAGCACAGAGCCCCAGTTCAGAAACAAGTCCCACAGAAAGCTCAAGCTTCCTCAAGAACTCTTCCTCAAAACTACTTTTTTTTGTTTGGTTTTAATATGTCAGACCCATTTTCTGAGTCAATTTCCTACAATCCTACGAAGGCTGCTATTAAAACCAGACCAAGCGTAGCAAAAATTCCAGGGCTCAAAAGAAACGTTTAATAGGCACAGGAGCTGGCCACACTGTCCCCCCTCAGGTGATTTCCCCTGCAGCCCCTTCCCTGGGATTTCCTCTCTCAGAGTTTAGTCAGCAAGAGAAACCTGAAGGTTCAGCAAAACAGTAAACCCTTCCTTCATTCTTAAGCAGCTGAGAATTTTCTTATGTCTGAGGCTTTCATAGCTCTGAAAAGACATCTAGGATCCAGTCCAGAAGATGTGTATTGCAGATATTTTTTCAGCAAAAATGTCAGGCAGTCATACATTCAATTATATATCCAGCTACAGCATTTTAGAAACACTGACCTCCTGTATCAGCCACCGCTTTGCATGCCACCAGAGGCAGTCACAAATTGAGTTGTTCATGGGCTGATTGCCCAAGTGTCTTTTATGCACTAGAAAATTCTTTTCTGGTCTCCATCCCACCTATCACTGTAGCATCAAACAGATTATCATCAGACATGCTCTTGGCAAACCACCTCAAGAAAGCAATGTTCATGCAAAAATCACAGCCAGTCAATTCAAAAGAGACATGCTTATTTGCAAGGCAAGGTGAGAAAGGCCAAGGAGCTATGGTTCTCTCCAGCAGTACAACTGACAACACACTGGACCTCTTCTCTGTATCTGGTATGTGATTTATTCTCTGATGGCACAGGAAAACACTGGGGCCAGTGCCCTTCAGCTTAGTCCCAGTCTCTCCCAGAGAGGGGATGCTGCTTGGACTTCTTCCCTCCCAGTGTGAAGTTTAGTACAGAAAAAGACAATTTTAGGCTTCTCCCCAGGTGTCCTACTGCAAGCTACGGGATGGGATATTCACCAGGACAAAAGAGTGTATTTCATGGTGGGGCACTGGCACAACAATGCCATTTCATGGCAAATGTATAAGAATTTTTCATTCCCTTGATAGACCTTGTTTATTTATTCTCCATATTATAAAGGGTAATTATGTTAGAAACTGAGTCTTGAATTTATGTTACTGACAAGTACAACAGTTCTCTCCTATTCAAAAGAAAGCTTTTCTTGAAAGGTTCTCTTCTCAATTACCATTTCTAAAATTGAAACTGCACATGTTTTCTTTTTGTTTCTATTTAACTGGCTTTTTTTTTTTTTTTTTTTTTTACAAAATGTGACTACTTTTAATGTAACAGTTAATTTATAAAAAATGGAGAAACTCCTTTATTCCAACATTGTCTAATCTGCCCATTCATCTCATAATTTAGGAAGTTATCAAAGCCCTCTTGAATCAGAGGCTTTCCTATATAAGTGATTATGCACATTATGTCATTGTGAAAATAAATATTAATGACATTTTATTCATATAGCTTATATAAAAATCAGTTAATGCCACACAAAATTATAAAATATGCAAAGCTCCATTAAAAAGTACCGACAAACATGAAGCCCTGGGATGGAAAGGAAACAATGTGGTAATGAAAATCCTGTTCCTTAACTGTTTTGTACCTACACTATTAGACAAGTATGGATTGTTTTCAACTGGCTGTAAATTACTTGCCTTGTGGAATAAAAATCAAACTCCTATCAGTTTATTCCACTGGTTCTCCAAGGATTGTTCTTGTTCTCTCCCAAAAGAGCCATTACTTCTGGTGAGGACTCAGAACAGCAGAAGTGAGAAGTTGTACCCCTGCCCCTTTTCTGGTGGAGTGGTAGATGACCTCTCCCTCTGTGAATGCCTATGTGGATACAGCACAACCAGAATAGGGGTTCTTAATGTAAGAAAATCTACTGTCTTCAAACTGACTGACTGGAACTTCC